>APFE031646636.1:511344-546504 GCA_000404065.3 Pinus taeda | reverse complement strand
AAAAACTTACCATAGGGTTAAGAAGGAATTTTTTTGGGATGGCCTTAAATCAGATATTCAAAAGTTTGTGGCAGAATGTTTGGTTTTCCAACAAAATAAAGTTGAAACAATTAAGACGTCGATCGGGTCTATTACAACCTTTATCCATTCCAAGCCAACGTTGGGAGGAGGTTTCAATGGATTTTATCACAGGTCTACGCAAGTCTGAGGGAAAGAGTGTCATCATGATGGTAATTGATAGACTTACCAAGTATGCACACTTTTGTGCATTATCACATCCATTTAAAGCCAGTACAGTTTCTACAGCATTTATGGAAACAATTCAAAAGTTACATGGGAACCCAAAGATTATTGTAAATGACAGAGATCCCATTTTTACAGGAAATTTTTGGACAAAATCATTTTCTTTTCTTGGTACTCATTTAGCTCATAGCTCATCTTATCATCCACAATCTGATGGGTAAACAGAGATAGTAAACAAATGTTTGGAAGGATATCTTCATTACTTTATATCTGATAAACAGACACAATGGGTCAAATGGTTGCTTCTGGCTGAATGGTGGTATAACACTTCCTTCCATACTGCAACAAAAATGACCCCATTTATGGCACTTTATGGATATCATCCACCATCCATCACATCATATTTAAGAGAAAATTCTAAGGTTCAAGTAGTGGAGGATTACATCAAGCATCAACAACAAGTTCTCCAACTCTTAAAGGATAACCTCACGTTGGCGCAGAATAGAATGAAATAGTAGGAAGATCAACATCGCAGCGAAAGAAGTTTTGATTTAGGTGATTGGGTATTCCTACGGCTACAACCATATAAAAAAATTTCCGTCAAGCAAGCTAAGAAGGATAATAAAATATCACCAAATTATTATGGTCCATACAAGGTGTTGCAAAATATAGGTACTATGGCATACAAATTGGAGCTTCCTACAACGTCCTGAGTGCACCAAATTTTCCATGTTTCATGCTTAATGAAGGTTATAGGTGACAAGCTCCTAGTTCAAACAATATTGCTAGAACTTGATGAGGAAGGAAAAATCGTATTGGAACCTAAAGCAGTCAAAGAAAAAAGAACTCGACAACTATGAAATCAATCAATTTTAGAGTATCTCATCAAGTGGAAGAACTTACCATTGAAGATTCCACATGGGAGGATGAGAATTTTATACAAAATTATCCAGAACTACTCAAGCGTTGACGACAACACTTTTTTGAAGGAGAGGGCAATGTTAGGTCCCTATAATACTAGTGATTCCCCCATTACTATTGTCATTTTATCCCTTATTGTTATTGTTGTGCTCATATTGTTCCCATATTGTTATTATTGTGCCCCATAGAAGCCCATTATTGTTATTTTTATGCCCTTATATTATTATTGTTAGGTCGGCTTTGGTTATATTGTGACCCCTTAGACTCCTATATATAGAAAGGAGGTTTTATCATTTGTATCATCCAAGAATTGTTCATTTGTGTAATGTAAAGGAGGTTGCCCCCTCGAAGAGGATGATTTCTAAGTCGTTGATCTATCTTTTCTATCTTTTTGTGAGCTAGTTTCATAACATTTTGGGCCTCATCCATGGGAAAGTTGTACATTTTTCGGTGGCTAAAGTCCACATGCATTTGGCAATGCCGAAGGAAAATTAAATCTTAATTAAAGAAAAAAAATGGCCAACAAGAAAGATCAATCCTATAAAAGGTATACAAAAAATTAGTAATAATAAATAGGTGGGAATGACAATTGACATGTTTTTCAATTGTCAAGGTTGATAGGCCAACATGGCCACTAGCTGCTAGATGGAGCTATCAACCAATCAAGTCAAGACACAGTCACAAAAAATAAGAACTCAAAGGGAGAATGGGTCCAGTTGACAAGGGCCAATGCAGGTCGTGAAAGAGGTGATCGAGGTTTGCAAGAGGATATTGGGCAAACAAGGCTACATTTGCAAGAGGTAATAGGAATAGGGCCTGTGCAGGAGTAGCCACACACAAATGTAATCCAGTAGTAGCCTCCAATCAATAGAGAGAAATCAATCGCAAGTACTGCAGTTAGGCCTGGAATTTCAAATCCCCCCTTCTCGTCAAATGAAAATTTAATGACACTTTTGCATTTTTCTACCCTTCATTTTATATTCTATGAAAATTTGTGAGTGTCGGCCTCCCCTTATCTAGAAAATCTCTTTCAACTACTATTTCATCTCAACTTTTATTAATCTCCCTCTGAGAATGCCTTATTTTTTCCTAAGTTAGCATATGTGTTTACATACAACCGTATTTTTAAGATTTTATAAGGCTTTTCATCTTTTGGGGTTAGTAGTTTTGATTATGTACTTAAATTTTAACATATGAAAGGCACTAAAGAAGTCCACATAGTTAGGATTATTAGGATCCTCAACCACCATTAGATGAGATGGAGTTATGCATCCCTCTAGCCATATTAGAGGTGGCAAATCTGTATCAAGAGGAAAATAGTAAATGGAAGTAATTAGTTGTTGAAGAACCATGGTCCATCACAAATGACTTGTTGGTTAAGCCTTATCATGACACCTTTGATATTCTAGCTACAAGCTATGATAGCTTATGTTTAAAGTAACAATGGTTATGTATATTGTTAGTGCACCCCTCAAGACATAAATTAATGTTTTAAATGGTTTTCTTGTACTAAACCTTGTGCATATGATTTTTGTTATTTCTACAAGATCTTAGTGGGAATTTGAATGCTTAATAACATGTATATGTTTTTGGTATTGTAAATTTCAAAATGACTTATAATGCTTCTTCATGGTTATTTTTCTATGAAATGTTAGTTTTACATATTGTTGTATTACTTGTGATATAAGAAGTAGTTTTACAAACAAACCATAACTTAAAAATAAGACTTCTAGAAAGGAACTTGAAACCTCAACAACAAATGAAAATATAATAATGATTTAATAAAGACATTAGAATGTCATAAGAACTCATAAATATATATCTATTAATCCAATGTTGGACAAAAACAAGGCTTGGATATTGCAATCACCATCATTAATAGATCGTTGACAAAGTAACTTGCTAAACTAGGTGATAAAAATTTCCAACAAAATTGTAATAATCATTTAAAATTCATTGCTATCAAAAAAATAACTTGCATTTCTTAAAATAAAGAACCATTGCACATCAATTTCAGAAGTATGAAATGCTCCAATCTATGGAAAAATGGGAGGGCACATGTTTAATATGAATGTTGAGCATACGGAAATTGGTCATGATATGAGATATAAAAATAAATATATAATCTTATCAAATAGAAAACATAACTTTGACATGTTCATTCTCAACACATTTTTTCCACAAATATCCAATTCAACTCCCACATTATCATAATTTATGGTCTATTGTTTTTATCATTTAAAATATGCATTAAATTTGAATAGGATTTATCCGAAATTATTGTCATCAAGGTCAATTCCAACACTCAAAATCTGTTAAGATAACATAATTGTAAATACTAAGATAACTAACAAATTATAAAAATAAATACCAATTGACCTGCTTTGAGCTATTTAGAGGTGTTTAGATTGTGTTGTACCAAAATAAATTTCTTTTTTTTTTAAAGAATCAAGAGTCAAAAATTGAATACCCAATAAAGAAGACTCCATAAATAAATATTAAAAATCCAAAATTAATGATAACCAAAGGAATTCAGTTTGGTTTATCCAACGAAAACATGTGTTAAAAATTTGTCATCTACTTTGCAAGATGAGCAATGACACCGTAGAGATTTCTACTATTTCTTTATTAGTAATATTTGGGGGGAGAAAGTGTGTTCAAGGTTGGATACAAGTTGAGTGAAAAGTTTGTTCATCAGGAACATTTTAGTATGACCACCCCAAAATTTGTCACACAGAAATCTTCTATGGAGACTTTTAGAGCGTTTACAAGATGAGAGGAGCTACTAGATATAATGTCTTACCTTATTATTGGTCATGGCCTATTGTTGAAGGGACAACTCACCTATTTCCATGGCCCATGACTTGGAGTAACAATTCTTAGTTTCCTTTGTTGGCAGTGTGATCATCTTTGCTCTAATTAAACTAGGAGCAACCCATGAGTCACCCAAATTGGCAATTTAATGGTTTTGTTCGATCTCCCTTAACATGTTGTAGTTTATCACTCCTTAAGGGTCATTTTCTTCCTTTTCCGCTCTTCAACACTTCAGACCCCTTTCCACCGAATGTGAGCTTGCATATCCAAATAAAGTGCTCCCACTTCCTCTGTTTCAAAATTCCTCTTAATTGGTTGTAGGAAAATCTACTAACGAATGGAGATATTCATTCCAACGTATAGCCTCTATGAGGTCATAATTCCAACGTCTAGCGTATGGCTTCTAAAATCATTTCATTCCTAAAATGAACAAATGAAGCTGGTGTGGGAGGCACTATCTCTCTCCTTTACATAAACTTGTTGACCAATATAGGGAGAAGTAGTCAATAGATCCTTCCAAGTATGTCAAGAAGGTCTCATGGTATAAGATGTTAGGAGCACGAGGTTTCTAGGAACAATTCCAAAGGGAGTAGGTCTTAGAGGATGATTATAAACTAGGTGAAAAAGAAGGCTTCCAATTTAGAGGGAGCATCCATAATAACAAATGTAGCTCTAGGTGGTAGAAGTTTTCCCTTGCTAAGAGGGATTGTTTATGTTTGTATTTTGAGAAGATACTTCTACATAGTCCTAAGTGTATAGGTGTGCATAAGTCATCCAAAATATGTTTAGGATGCTTGCTCAAGTATTGACTAGGTTGTTTTTGTAACTTAACCTTACTCTAACTTAGGGAAAATGCATAATTAATTATGTTAGATATGGAGCTAAAGTAACTCAGGGAAAGTTATGTATTCACCTTAATGATTATGTTTTAATCTCAATAATTGTTCTCAAAGTGAGATGATATAATATTGACCATCCATAAATTTGGAAATTAGGGTTAGATATTTAGATCAATGAAAACGTATAAAAGAAAAGTTAAGGAAATGAGAAAGACACACCATATATTGACACAAGACGTTGATAAAGATATTTTCACAAGTAACGAAGGAGATACTTTAGTGTGATTAGGTAAAAGGAAGATGTAGAGTTGCAACATAGGACATACATATTAGCCAAGCAGATGAACGATAGATCTAGGGCTTGATCATAAATATCATATCTAGGGTATGCTATATTTGTAAATTCCTCAGTTGGGCCATTTTTTGGAGCAAACAATGTGCAGCGGAAATTTAAAAGGCATACACAGCACATGAAATCATAAAAAAACAACACAAGGATTTAACGTGGTTCACCCAACCAATCTGGGCTACATCCACCAAAACAGAGGCATCGACAATCTTATTATTCAACAGGAGATTACAACAATTTATTTCCTCACACACTCTCTACCTACCTACACAATATCCTGTTCGGGCTTATATTTTTATAGCTAGGAGTATAAAACTGAATCATAAATTCTTTCACAACAAATATTGGATGCAATAACTCCTCCTCAACAAAATGGAGCTAATATAGCAACAAATCCTATTGTTGTCACCTACATGAGATTTTTGCCCAATTTAATAAAACAGAAAATCTCAACAATCTCCACCTTGACAACAATTAGCCTGATACCCTATTTCTTTATTATTTTTATCTTTTATGCAAGCCAAGAGAAGCCAAACACCAACGTAGCTTCTCTAACAAAACTGGTTTCGTGAACTTGTCTGCACAGTTCTCCTTTATATGCACTTTTTCAAGAGAGACTCCCCTTTCAGTGATAACCTGTCTTACAAAATGGTACTTTATTGGTATATGCTTTGATTTACTATGATAGGCCGGATTCTTAGCCAAATGAATTGCACTTTGACTATCGCAAAATAACTTGATGTTGCCATGTAACCTACCAAACTCACCAAACAAACCTTTCAACCAAATCGCTTCTTTGCAAGCATGAGAAGCAGCTATGTATTCTGCTTCAGTAGTGGATAAAGCAACAATGTTCTGTAGCTTTGACATCCAGCCTAATGATCCTCTTGCAAGAGTAAAGACATACCTGATGTTGACATCTCTTACCAATCACCTACAAATATCAGAATCAAGCATATTACCGCCAACCACGAATTTCATACTCCTGTTATAGTGATACATAATCACTGTGCCTCTCAAATACCGAAGCACCCATTTCACTGCTGACCAACGTTCTTTACCTAGATTTGCCATATACCTGCTGACAACCCCAACTGCATGTGAAATATCTGGTCGAGTACAAACCATCACATACATCAAACAACCTACTACATTTGGCATATAGAATTCGAGACATATATTCCTTTTCTTCATCTGTATTAGGACATAAACTAGAAGAAAGCTTAAAATGGGAAGCTAAAGGGACTAACACAGGCTTCACATTGTTCATACCAAACCTCAAGAGTATTTTCTCAATATACTTCTGTTGTGATAGCCACAGCTTACCATTGCTCCTGTCTCTGAAAATCTCCATGCCCAAATTCTATCTTGCTGCTCCTAGATCTTTCATATCCAATGTCCTTGTCGTCTGAGCCTTTAACCTGTTGATCTCTATTATGCTTTTGCTTGCTAAAAGCATATCGTCAACATACAACACTAAGATAATGAACATGTCATTACTTAATTGCTTAAAGTAAACACAATGATCATATTCACTTCTTATATAGTTTTGACTCATCATGAAAGAATCAAATTTCTTGTACCATTGTCGAGGCGACTGCTTCAGACCATACAATGATTTCTTGAGCCTGCAGACAAATTTCTTGTTGCGATTTTGAGCAAACCCTTCCGGTTGTTCCATATAAATTTCCTCATCTAAATCTCCATGTAAAAGTGCAATTTTAACATCTAGTTGTTGTAATTCTAAATCAAGTAAAGCGACTAATGCTAATACAATTGAAATTGAAACTATTTTTACAACTGGTGAAAATATCTCATGAAAGTCAATGCCTGCTTTCTGAGAAAAACCTTTTGCGACCAGCCTCACTTTGTACCTATCCTCTGTATCATCAACACCCCTTTTCAATTTGAAAACCCATTTACATCCCACAGTTTTTCTGTCTTTCAGAAGTTCTACCAGATCCCATGTGCCATTCTTGTCTAATGCCATCATTTTGTCCTTCATAGCTACTTTCCACTTTTCACTTTTAGAACCTTCTACAGCTTCCTGATAACACAAAGGTTCATCATCATTAGCGGTAAAAGCAACCGAAGTAACATAATCATCATACCTTTTAGGAGGACGTTTCATTCTTGTAGACCTCCTTAAAGATGTTTCTGGTACTTCCACAATTGGCTGATTATTATCTGTAGGAACTTCTTCATGATCAGCATCTGAGACATTTTCATGATCTACATCTGAAACTTGTTCATGATCTGTATCTGAAACTTGTTCATGACTTGCATCTGAACTATGTTCATCTTGACTATCATCAGAACTGGTTTCAAACTAAATGTGTTGAAACTCAGATACATTATCCTGTTTCAATTTATTATCTACATCTAAATGTGCAAGAGAGGATTCATTAAATTTAACATCTCTGTTGATGATGATCTTGTGAGTAGTAGGATCCCACAATCTATATCCCTTTGTTCCATCACCATATCCAACAAAGATATATCTTTTTGATTTAGGATCTAATTTAGAACGCTGATGTTTTGGAACTAGAGCATATGCATCACAACCAAAAACTCTTAGTTTAGAATAATCACAAGGATGACCTTTCCATACCTCTTGGAGTAATTTTGCATCCTATCGCTGTTGATGGTGATCGATTTATCACATAACAAGCTGTAGCCACTGCTTCTGTCCATAATTCCTTATGCAAATTGGCGTTACTCAGCATACTCCTTGCTCTCTCTAAAAGAGTCATATTCATGCGTTCAGCAACTCCATTTTGCTGAGGAGTATATACAGTGGTTTTATGCCTTTCAATCCCAGCGTCCTTGCAATAATTTTCAAATTCTTTTGAAGTAAACTCACCACCGTTGTCAATTCTTAAACATTTTATGGTTCTTCCAGTGATGTTTTCTACTAATGCTCTAAACTGTTTGAAAACTGTAAATACGTCAGACTTCCTTTTTAACATGTAGACCCACACTTTTATAGAGAAATCATCAATAAAAGATACAAAATATGACGATCCTCCATATGAGGTTGTAGGGGATGGACCCCAAACATCAAAATGGATATAATCAAGGATTCCCTTACTAGTATGTTTGCCAATTTTAAACTTCTACTTGCTTTGTTTCCCAAATAGACAATGTTTGCAGAAATCTAACTTAACAAACTTTAGATTAGGAAGTAACTTACGATCAGACAAAATATTTAAACCTCTTTCGCTCATATGGCCCAACGTTTGATGCCGTAAACGAATAGAACTACTGTCATTTTTAGACACTGTAGAAACATGATCTGACTCTGTTCTTCCTTCTAATTGAAAAAGATTTCCAACCGTCTTTGCTTTCATTACTAGTAAAATTCCTTTATAAATTTTCATTACTCCACCTTGAATAACAGTTTTATATCCATTAGTGTCAAGTGCTCCTAGTGAAATGAGATTTTTCCTTAATTCAGGTACATGTCTTACATCAGTTAAAATTTTAGTTGTCCCATCAAACATTTGCAGCTGGATGCTTCCAATTCCCACAATATTACATGTGACATCATTTCCCATGTAAACGACTCCATCATTGATTGATTTATAAGTCTTAAACCATTCTCTATGAATGCACATGTGATTTGATGCACCAGAATCAAACAGCCAATGTTGATCATGATTAGACAAATTAACTGATAGCACTTCATCACTCATACCTGAACCGGAAGCCGAACCTATATCTGTCGTGTTTGCTTCTTTCTTCTCTATCGAAGAGTCTTCTTTAGATGTTTGTTGTCTCTTCCAACAGTCCTTCTTCAAATGTCCTGATTTGCCACAAAACCAACACTTTACCTTACTCTTCTTCCCTTTCGATTTTGAACGTGAGTCGTTGTGCCTACTGAAGTGTCTTTCTTTAGAATGACCTCTGACCATCATTGCTTCTGATGTAGAGGTTTCTAAATTTGACCTTTTCCTTGTTTCTTCATATAGTAAAGATGCAACAACATCATCAAACTCAAGGGTTTATGATCAACTAAGACTTGTAGAAGTAACAAAATGATCCCATGACTCGGGCAATGAGCATAATAAAGTTATAGCTTTATCTTCTTATTCAAATTTTACTTCTATACTTTCTAATTGCACCAGGAGAGTATTAAAGGTATTCAAATGATCAGTAATAGATGTACCTTCCTTCATTCGCAAACTGTACAACTATCACTTCAGAAGAATCCTATTGGTTAAGGATTTTGTCATGTACAACTTCTCAAGCTTTGTCCACAAACCAGCAACAGTTTTCTCTGACACAATGTTAAACAAAACATCATCCGCCAAACAAAGTCGAATACTACTCAGTTCTCTTTCATCCAATTCACTCCATTCATCATCTGTCATGTTGTAAGGTTGTTCGGCTTTTCCCAACAACACCTTCACCACGCCTTGTTGCACAAGTAGATCATACATTTTCACTTTCTAGATCTCGAAGTTGTTTTTGCCATTGAACTTCTCGATCTCAAAATGAGCACTTTGAGTTTTTGCCATGTTGTAACAAACAAACAATCTCCAATTCCAACTTTTTAATAAATAAAGTTAATATTTAAAAAATGCCTTTGCCTTATACTATGCTGCCTTTACCTTATCATAAAATCCCTCTATTGTACAAAATTTCAGATTACAAAAAAAAATTGCAGTTTTACCAAAGCGAAAACGAATTGGCATGTCGAAAGGGACTTGGCGCTTCCTCGACAGCAGAAGATCCGCACCAGAACAAAAAACGGTGTAAGGGACAAAATTGGCGCGCTTAAACCCGTCGATTCCGCGCCAATCGGGATCCTAGCGCGCTGGCATGAGTATTACACTCGAAACTGCGCCAATTGGCGCGCCTGTTTGAAAATAAAACGTGCCAACCTCTTCCTCTGTTAAAATTGGCGCGACTGTTTCAACCGAAACTGCGCCAACGCCAAAGCTCCACCTTTCGCAGCTCTGTCACACGTACTAGCTCCTCAACATGCTCTGATACCAATTGTTGGAGCAAACAATGTGCAGCGGAAATTTAAAAGGCATACACATCACATAAAATCATAAAAAAACAACACAAGGATTTAACGTGGTTCACCCAACCAATCTGGGCTACATCCACCAAAACAGAGGCATCGACAATCTTATTATTCAACAGGAGATTACAACAATTTATTTCCTCACATACTCTCTACCTACCTACACAATATCCTGTACGGGCTTATATTTTTATAGCTAGGAGTACAAAACTGAATCATAAATTCTCTCACAACAAATATAGGATGCAATAACTCCTCCTCAACAAAATGGAGCTAATATAGCAACAAATCCTATTGTTGTCACCTACATGAGATTTTTGGCCAATTTAATAAAACAGAAAATCTCAACACCATTATCCCAATATGAGAGCTTAAGTACGTTCAAATTATTAATTTAATGAATAATGGTTGATTAGGAATAATTTGTATGTGTCACATGTGTAACATACTTGGTTGCCTTAATGCTCAATTAAGAATATGAGGTATCAATTTTTTTTCTTCTTCATGAGATTAAAAATCAGATTTGTTACCACATTGTCACATACCCCTACTAAATTTATCCTAAACACGCTTGCCAAAAATTGATTTTCATCTCTCATACATTTTTTCAGACACTTTACATGTAAACCTTTCTTCAAATACTTTGTATACAACCAATTAAATAGTCTTCTTCTTGTAGACATTTTGTCAAACATTTTGTATGAAATCAAATAAGAAACATTTATCTAATTTTAGTTGTAACATATTAACTAAAATATACCACTCAATCATGCAACTTTTGATTTATGTCTTTGAGGTATTTTTATAACATATTTTGTATGTGACTTCTAAAAAAACACCTTTAACGCACTTCTTCAAAGGATTTGAACGCAAATAGGCATAGATCAACTACCATAGTACTGTCATACAACAATGCTAACATACAACAATACTATCCCCATCCACAATACAAAATTTTCATTGGAGCATTTCATCAAACAGTTTGTATATAATTAATCATTAAACCCTTTAGGCATTTCTTCAAACACTTTGCATACAAACTTATATAGAAACTTCTTCATGACATATCTCCTAAATTATAGAAGTTCAAGTTTTGAAAAGTGAACCAGATGATTAATGAGATTTCCCCTCACTATGGTCCAAGTTTTAACTTCTGGAACCCCCGAAAAGGAAAGCTATAGCAGAAATTCCAACATGACTTGTTTAAAGATGCATCTATAAAGCCTAGATTTCTCCAATCATATTTCCTAAAATTTCACAACACAAGATCTGAAAACCAAAGAATTGACAAGATTCCCCCCCACTATGATCCAAGTTTCAACTTTTGGAACCTCCTAGAAGTAAATTTATAGCAGAAATACCAGCATGACCTATTTAAAGATGCATTTGTGAAGTCTATCTTCCTCAACCAATGTTGTTTCAAAATTTAATACATATAAAATCTATAGCCAAATAGTATAATGGTTATAACCATAATAAATTTGTTGAAGGATAAACGCATGTACATATAAACTTGCTGAAAAGAGAAATTAAATAATCATGTATGTCATTAAACCATCTATGCTAGAAATATCATTAACACATAAATAAATATTTATCTATTGTAGCTAGAAAAATACTAGAAAATGAAACAGGGCGAGTCATATTCCACCCCACCATAGGCTTAGTTGTGCTGCAATTTTTCTCACAGTTGGCCAGTCTCGTGCTAGATATTGATGCTATGAGGAAAAAACTAAACTCAAGGATTTAGCACACGTTATTTATAACTGATTTAACACAAAAAGGTGAAGGAAATTCTCCTCCACACATAGGAAAGAATCTCAATGTTTAGCCTTTCCATTCCTTGACTAGGCCCATAAATATTCACAAATGATTGTGCAAGTCTAACAACACAAGGGAGTCCTCCTCTGCTCTCTATAACCCCTCGGACCTCCATTATTTAGTGCTCTCCCACACACAAATAGGACAACTCCCAATCCTTAGAGGCATCCAATCCAAGGAAAAATCACTACAACACATTTAATTCATGTTACACAAGATATCACCAATTCTCATGCCAATTCAATATTTAACGGTGACAGAAGTAAAATATGAGTATATGAGAGAGTAATAGAAGAGAGGAAAAGTAGAAGCTTAAGAACCAAGAAGAACCCATTGATAGCTCCTCACTCTTATTTTTATAACCACACTTTGACTCTTCATCTTCCCAACCTTTCATCTTCTTGGAAGAATAACCATCACATCAAAGGGAAATATTCACCCAAGGTATGTTTTTCCTCTTAAGTAAAGTTTTCCCCTCCCCGAGGCATCATAATCTATTGGTTGTCCTCTTTCTTCATCTCTATCATTTTTATTAATAAAAATAGCATTACATCATATAATAGAGTTTGACATCATAGCATCAATGTTGACACCTCGGTATTATATGTTCTTAATTACATTACAAAATTTGGGGTAATGAAGGGGTGTCACAACATGTGATTGAGATAAGTTGTGTAATTGTGCATCCACTAAATATTTTGTTAAGAACTTGGTTGTGATTTTATTTAGTAGATATGTGATACATCCACTAGGAATTAACTGCGATTACTTCACACTTTATTTTCATAGAAGTAACGAATAAGAGATTATTTCTCATATGTTTTCGGTTTATGCTTGTGATTACTAGATTTTTTACTTGGCCCTCCAAGTGTTTTTGTAGTTTTAGATTGTAGAAACATCCCTAGATACCCTCATCAGATCTTCTACAAGCATATTGGATTAATGTTGGGTGTGTGTTATATTCCTTCCATGACTACCCCACGCGCAGAGGGGTGGTAGTCCCTCCTATACGTTGTGTTGGGTGCAACAGGGGGGTCACAAGGGGGACGGAAACCCCCCCTGTCGGGGGGTTTGCAAGGGGGCTGCAGCCCCCCTACACAGGGTCTGGGAAAAAAAAAATTGAGCCTATATTAGGTGGGAAGAACTACCTATGCTTGTGTGCATGGATTTCGCACATGGTTTGCTGTCCATGGTATTTTGTAGATCCAGTCAAGGGAACTACGGTTATGTTCTAATCCAGGGTTAATGGATTGGGGTTTATGCATGCTTTGGCATGTATATACATGTATTATAGCATTGGAAGGAATATAATGAAAAATCAATCTGGTAGTCTCGGTTTTTGGATCCAAGGGAAAATCTCTGTATATATCTGTTTTATGTTTTATGCTCTTGCCATTGTTTATTTTATGCTTTTAAGAATTGTTTTGCAAGTGATTTCTGTACGGGGTTAAAACCTACATTTAGTATCAAAGCTATTTTGGCTTCAAAGGGACACATTTGTTGTTGAGGGGTTTTGCCTGGGCGTGTGGTAGACCTTGTTCAATGGGAGATTTGTGAGATCGATTCTTATGGTGAAAGAAGATGGTGAACAATGGAAAGATATAGATCGAGAAATTTTATGGTTAGATTTTTGAGTTGTGGAAACTCAAGATGGAGGATCTGTTAGTGGATAAAGATCAGTGGATCGTGGTAGATCCAGGTACTAAACCAACGGCAACGTCAGTTGAGTATTGGGCGAAGTTGGATTGAAAGGAAAAGAGCACAATACCATTGTTTGTCTCAGATTCAGTATTGTTGAATGTATTAGGGGAAGCTTCAGTGAAGGCTTTGTGGGACAAGTTAGGGACTTTGTACCAATCTAAGTCTCTCGTGAATAAATTGTTCCTATAGGAAAAGTTGTATAACCTGAGGATGAAATATGGAGACTCGGTGCCATAGCATTTGAACTCCTTTAATACTGTGGTAAGACAATTATTATTTATTGATATTAAAATTTCAGTTGAAGATAAGTGCATCAGTTTGTTGTGTTCTCTACCAAATTTGTTGGATAGTCTGGTTGTTGCAATAGGTAGCAATGCAACTGCCTTGCACTTTGATGAAATAGTCTCATCCTTGTCGTCAGAGGAGATGAGACAAAAAAATATGGAGGGCGAGAATGGTGATGCCTTCTCTATATGAGGAAGGTCCCAGAATAGAAACAAAATACGTCCTCAAGTGGGAGATCTAAATATAGAGGGAGATCTAAATCTCCAGGAATACCTGTAAAGGTGTGCTGGAAATGTGAAAAGGAAGGGCACTTCAAAACGGATTGTAAATCTAAAGCTCCTAAGAAAGAAAGGGGATCTGATGATGCTCCTTCTATAGAGGAAAAAACCACCTCAGATGAAGGTGGGGATGTGTACTTGGCTTCTTCTTCAAGTAAACATGTAGATCATGACGCATGGTTGATTGACTGAGGTTCATCCTTTCACTTCACTCCCCATAGGGAGTGGTTCTGTGAGTATGAGAAATATGATGGTGGTGATGTTTTCTTAGGGGATGACAGGAAGGCTAAAATCACCTTTTGTGGAGAAGTCAAGTTGAAGTTGCAAGGTGGAAGGATTATAACACTTTCGGGTATTCTGCATATTCCTACATTAGCCAGAAATATAATTTCTGTAAGAAATTTGGATGATGCAGGTGCAAAAATAATGTTCGAGAAAGCTACCTACAAGATGGTTCGGGGAGCACTGGTATTGATGCAGGGATTTCATATTGGAACTTTGTACAAGATTCAGGGTAGCATTGTTATTGATGGGTGCAACAGTTCTATGGTTCTTGAATGTGGAGCAGAAAATATAGTGGTCTCTGGAGAAAAGACTCTGCTATGGCATCAAAGGCTTGGGCATATTGGAGAGAAGAGAATTTGAATACTTCATGGTAATGGTATGGTAGAAGGTATGTCTAATTTCTCTCTGGATTTTGATTTCTGTGAAAATTGTGTATATGGAAAGTAGAATCAGGTGAATTTCCCCTGTGGTGCTAAGAGGGAAAAACATATATGAGAGCTTGTGCACAATGATGTGTTTGGACATGTGTCAGTTCCATCACTGGGTAAGTCTATGTACTATGCATCATTTATAGATGATTTCTCAAGGAATATATGTACATATTTCCTTAGGAAGAAATCTGAAGTCTTTGATAGGTTTAAAGAATTTAAGGCTCTGGTGGAAAACCAGACAGAGAAGAAGATACAAGTGTTGATGACAAATAACAGTGGAGAGTTTTACAAAAGGAATTTGAAGAGTTCTATAAGAAGTGTGGTATAGCACGACATAATACTACTCCATACACACCTCAAAAAAATGGAGTTGTAGAAAGAATGAGAAAGACATTGATGGAAAAGGAAAGAAGCATACGAAGTGGTGTTAGGTTAGGGCAGGAATTATGGGAAGAGGCAGTGGATACTGCATGTTACCTGGTCAATAGATCACCTTCATCAGCGTTGGAGGATAAGACTCCACAAGAGGTATGGACTGGTAAGAAACCTTCTCTTTCACATCTAAGGGTATTTGGAGTATGAGCATATGTACACAGTTCCAAAAGGAGAAAAGAACAAAGTTGGATAGTAAATCTGAAAGGTGCATCTTTATTGGGTATAAGGATGGTTTAAAAGGTTATAAGCTTTGGAACCCATAAACAAGGAAGGTTGTGTACAACAGAGATGTGGTGTTTAGAGAGGTGAAAGATGTTATTAAACATGAAGTCCTACCAAAGGAACCTGAGAAGATAGAGTTTGAGCTGAAGGACGAAGAATCAGACTCTACAACAGAAGAGGAATCAGAAGAAGAAGAGCCACAAACTCCATTTGTGAGAAGATTAATTCAAAAAAGAAGGCAACCAAAAATATATAGTCATTATGCTTTCTTTTCAAATTTTTCTTTATCTATTATTGATGATGATCCCAGAACTATGAGGGAAGTAGTAGATTCAGATGATGGAAAACTTTGGAAAGAGGCCATGGTTGATGAAATGGCATCTTTGCACAAAAATGAGGCTTGGGATCTGGTGGAGTTGTCAGTTGGAAGGAAACCCATTGGCAGAAAATGGGTGTTTAAGAAGAAGATGAATGCAGAAGACAAGGTGGAGAAATACAAAGCTCAGTTGGTAGAAAAAGGTTATTCATAGGTGTCAGGAATTGATTTTGGTGATATTTTTTCTCCTGTTGCTAAGGTAGCTTCTATTAGATTACCTTTATTTGTTGCTTCTGCTTTTGATTTTGAGGCAGAACAGATGGATGTGAAGACAACATTTCTTCATGGGGATTTGGAAGAAGAGATCTACATGAAGCAACTTGAAGGCTTTGTGGTGAAGGGTAAGAAAGAACTGGTATGCATGTTAAAAAATTATTTGTATGGGTTAAAAAAGTCACAAAGGATGTGGTATCAAAAATTTGATACATATATACGAAGACTTGGCTTCACCAAAAGCAAAGAAGATCATTGTGTGTATTTTAAATTAATTGGTGACCATGTTATTTATTTGGTCTTGCATGTGGATGATATGTTGGTGGTTGGAAATGACAAAGAAATTATCCAGGATTTGAAGACCCAATGGTCCTCCAAATTCAACATGAAGGATCTTGATGTTGCAAACTATATTTTGGGCATGGAAATTAAACGAGATCGGGAAAAGAGGAAGCTATGGTTAAACCAAAGGAAGTATGTTGAGACAATACTGCAGAGGTTTAATATGTAGGATAGTAAACCGGTGAAGGTTCCTATTCATGTAGGTGTAAATTTATCTATTGAACAGTGTCCCAAGACACAAGAAGAGGAAGAGGACATGTCTCGCCGTTCCATATGCAAGTGAAGTTAGTAGCCTGATGTATGCAATGGTATGTACTAAACAAGAAATTGCACGTGCAATGGGAGTATTGAGTAGGTTTATGTCAAAACCAGTAAAGGAGCATTGGACAACAGTGAAGCGGGTTTTCAGGTATTTGCGTGGCATTAGTGATTATGGTTTGTGCTATCAAGGAAGACCAAGTTGGACAGAGTTTTGGACATCTGTGGTTTTGTTGATGTAGACTAGGTTGGAGATTTGGATAAGAGAAGATCTACAAGTGGGTATGTGTTTAACCTATTTGGAGGTGCAATAATTTGGATGAGTAAGAGGCAGTCTGCAGTGGCACTTTCAACTACAGAGGCAGAATACATGGTAGTCACTCATGCAAGAAAGGAAGCAGTTTGGTTGCAAAAATTGTGTTCAATTATGGGGTTAGTATTGTTAGGTAAACTTGACTCGGGATAGAGTCAAAGTTGACCAGGTTAAACAGTGATGGTTTTGGGGCACATGGTATTGTGCACCCATGGTATTCTGCCCATGGTATTATATGTAATGGAGCTTATAAAAAGCTAAAAGGACTTCATTGTAATTCAAGATCTGGAAGTGAGCGGTGAAGGCTCACTTGGTTGGATTGGCTAGGGTTTTGGCCAATGCTAATAAGATCTTATTAGGTTGGGTTTTTCCCCGAATTTGGGGTTTTTCCAGATAAACATTTGTGTTTATGTGTTTATGGTTGTTGCTGGTTATTTTTATATTTATTCCTCTCAGTGATTATTTATGTTATGTAGTAAATTTGTTAACAACTGGTATTAGAGCCAGGTATTGGCTTCAAGGGGATTCTTTGATGCCAGGGGTTTATAGTGCCTGATGAGATCAATGCAGTAGATCTGGGTCTGGAAAATACTCGTGGAACAATCGTAAGCGGAAGAACCTCGAGGAGAATGTGCGGAAGATAATGCCGTAACTGTCAGGGATCACAGTGCATTTGCGATATTTACCGGTTTGGAACATGCTGACAAATTGTTCAGGATTCATACGGCTATTTAAAGAAGGTTGAGAGATACCTTTGGTAATATTAAAATTGTTCGTTTTTTGCTACGTGAAGCCACCGGTGCTGGAATCTATGAGGTTCTCATCGGGCTCACAATTGGAGCGGTTTGATAGAAGTTTTTGAGCAAATCAAATTGAGAGAGGATGGATCATAATCGCAGCAGCAATAAACAAAAAAAAAAATTAATGAAGCCAAAATTATTGCATTTAAATGGGCATACTACTGTAAGATCTGGTAAGGCATGTGTACCCCTCGGTGATCACCAGTAAAGTCTGGGTTAGACCTAGATGATAGGGGGGATGTCGAGTTAACAATACCTCGGGTAAAAACTCTAAGGGGGATAAGAGCTAGAGTGAGAGGGATTGTCTCACTTAGCAGGTTTGACTGGAGTTAGTCAAGGAACCCCAAGTCAAGTTTAAGGGGGGAATTGTTAGGTAAAATTGACTCAGGATAGAGTCAAAGTTGACCAGGTTAAACAGTGATGGTTTTGGGGCACATGGTATTGTGCACCCATGGTATTGTGCCCATGGTATTATATGTAATGGAGCTTATAAAAAGCTAAAAGGACTTCATTGTAATGCAAGACTTGGAGGTGAGCAGTGAAGGCTCACTTGGTCGGATTGGCTAGGGTTTTGGCCAATGCTAATGAGATCTTATTAGGTTGGGTTTTTCCTCAGATTTGGGGTTTTCCCGGATAAACATTTGTTTTTATATGTTTATGCTTGTTGTTGGTTATTTATTATATATATTCCTCTCGGTAATTATTAATGTCATGCAGTAAATTCTTAACAAGTACAACGAACTATAAGGATAGACTGTGATAGCCAAAAAGTAATTTTTTTGGCAAAGAACCCTACTTATCATTCAAATACAAAGCACATTGATGTTCAATATCACTTTGTGAGGGACATGGTTGAGGACAAAAAGGTTTTGCTGGTGAAGGTGGACACTTTGAAGAATATTGCAGATGCATTGACAAAGTCTGTGAGCATTGAGAAGTTCTCTTGGTGTAGAGAAACAATGGGCATTGCAGGGCTGGACCAATGACTAAGCTCTTATGTGGCCCCAATGTGGAAAGAAAACGACAAGTGGGAGAATGTTGGGTGTGTGTTATATTCTTTCCACGACTACCCCATGCATGGGTGGGTCACAAGTGGGGAAGTAGCTCCCCTTATATGTTGCATTGTGCAAAGAAGGGGGGTCATAGGAGAGGTGACAGTGCCCCGGGAAAAACGTTTTGGACCCTATATTAGGTGGGTGGACCTACCAATGGTTTTGTGCATGGATTTCACACATGGTTTTGGGCATGATGGTTTTCTATCCATGGTATTTTGTAGATCTAGTCAAGGGAACCATAGTTATGTTCTAATCCATGGTTAATGGATTGGGGTTTATGGATGCTTCGACATGTATATATATGTATTGTAACATTGAAAGGAATATAATGAAAAATCAATCTGGTAGTCCTGGTTTTGGGATCTAAGGGAAAATCTTTGTGTATATCTGTTTTATGTTTTATGCTCGCACCATTGTTTATTTTCAACTTTTAAGAATTTGTTTGTAGGTAATTTCTCTATGGGGTTAAAACCTACAATTAATGGTTTATTCTCCACTTATTTTTCTATTACCTTTTCTTCAACATAAATGTATTTTTGTCTGATCCCTCTTGCCTTGACAAAGTAATATTGGTGGTTTTAGTTTGAGACAAAATTTTAAGATTAAGCTACACCCATTAACTTCCTCTTTGCCACCAAAACCCAAGCCTTCGTGATTGAACCTACGCTTAGCTATACCAAGATTTATAATCCCTTGGATTCTCTTGCATATCCCCTCGCCATCATATTCCATTTGTATTATTAGTTTGGAACCTATGCCTTGGTATGTTTTTCAAAATTACTAATCTTATGAAATAGATTGAGGAAGCTCCTTGGAAGATGATCTAAACATGTTTGTCTCAATCATGGTGTTAGATTTTGTAGTAGTAATGGAAGGTGCACACTCTTCTTTAGTCTCCTAGACAACTACCTATGACTTGTTTAATGCCTCCTCTTTCATTATCAATTCTTGGTACAATCAATCCATCATACGAGTGAACATTTTTTCACTTTTGTTGTAACTAGAGGAATCAACAATTGCACCAATTTTGTACTCAAGTGATATGGGGTAAATTTCAACCACTACCACTATAACAAAAGTAATTTATGGAAGTGGTTTTCTGTATTACATTGTGGTCCATGCACTCATTGAGAAACACAACCAATAGAAATCAAAGGAGTAGTTAGAAGTGATCTGTATCTTAAGAAATCTATAAAAAGGAGTTAAAAAGAATTGAAATCATTAAAGGAGTTTTGAACACAACGGTCACACAATCAAGTGTATCTGTTAGTTGGTGAGTAACTTAAATTGGGTCATCTCTTTCCTTTCTTTTTATTGACATTTCCTTGAAGAATTGTAGAACTAAGAAATGATAAATTGATGATTTCTAAATATCTATATATTGATATCCAAGCAAAGAAGTTGTAATTTATAGAACAGTATAGTGACTTTCTATCCCATTCTACGTATTGTTAACTATGAGGTGTCCATGGGTTGAGGAAGCACATGTTGGACTAAGATCTTATGAGGTGTGACAAACGAGGATAAGACGATTAATGAGGGTTGGGTGAAGATAATTTCCATTTAGACATCACAAATTTTGGAAGATTAACATGAAATTATTTCATAGAGCTAGAAGTAAGTTAGCTCAAACTTTTAAAAGGATTTTGAGAAATAACATTAAAAAAGGAAAGTACATATATTAAATACCAAGATTAAATATTTTTAAAAACTAATGTTTGTTATACAATAAGTGAAAATGTATAAAAGTATTGATAGTCAACATGGCATTAATTAAGGCTTTTAGTTTTGTAACAACCCACAGTTGAATTTCCATGTAAAAAGATAAGACCAAGGTCATGGGACACATATTCCAAGTTGAATGGTGGGAAAAAACTTCCTAGTGGGTGTTAATTTTGATTAATTAATGGCTATTGAAATTGGCAAAGGCAAAGAGGCATTAATTGCAATTTATTTATGAAAATAAAGGAAAATAGGACAAAATGGAGATGAAAGGTAACAAATTTGCATGTGGAGGTAATTGAAGGAAAATAGAGGAAAATTAATAAAATAGAGGCCTCAATGATAAAATGGCTTTTGAGGATCAATTTGTAGACTTTCTTAGTTTTAGCTTGGACCTGACTCTCTCTATTCTCTCTCTCTCATACTCTTTCACACTTGGAGAAATCTTGGAGCATTGTTGGAGCATGCTTGGAGAACTCTAGTTTTCACTTGGATTGGAGAAAGAAAGGAAAGGAAAGAAAGAAAGCGCAATGGAACAGTTGGATCAATAACTACAGTTGGATTTCTTTGCAGGTATCAAGTTGCACGTATGATTTCCTTTCTCGTTTGTGGTTTCTTAGTTATGTGTTGTCTTTGGCATAGAGGATTTCCTGGATTGATAGTGGTTTGAGCCTTGCCATTACTTGGATAGGCATGTTGTTGTGGGTTTTCCACTGGTTGTTTTTTATTGGTGCTCATGTTCCTTATGGTTGTGGGTTGAGTTGCTATTTCATGGAGGCTTTGTTGGAAAAACACTCTAGAGACCTGTGGTAGTTGTGGGTTGAGTTACTAGTCCTGGCATCCTTGGCTTGAAAAACACTCTAGAGTCCTTATTGGGCTGAGTTACTAGTCTTGGAGCCTTGGTTGGACAAACGCTCTAGAGACCTGTGGAAGTTGTGGGTTAAGTTACTAGTCCTGGAGTCGGGTTGGAACAAAGGCTTTGGAGCCCTAGATAGCTTGGGTAGAGATCAATCTGGTGATGGTTAGTGTTTTCAGACTGTGAGGTGGAATCACTGGTTGAGGGTTGAGGCGATTTAGCCTTTGGAAACCTAGGTTTGGTTTTTCTTGGTTTCTTCCATAAGATCCCACATTCATGCTTGGAATATGGCACGAGGTTGATTGGCTAAAAGAGAGATTTGGTTTAACCCAATCTATGGTCGGGTGGTATGTCGAAGTCCCTGAATTAGTTGGCTTTTACATATGTTAATGAAAGCTCTTTTCCTCTTGTATTCTATGAGAAATTTTACTTTCTATGATGTGTTTTTGATGGTTGTTCTATCATTGTTAGTATTCTAGTTATATGTTGGTTATAAGCATGGTTTCATGACAAATTCTAGTTATGTCTCTTATCATGTTCTAATTGGTAAATGATTGGTTATTGAATGCATGACCTAATAGATGCTTTTTCAGCTATTATGAGAGGGCATCAAACCTTCTTGATACTTTTTAGATAAGTATGAGACCCATATGTTTAAATATGCATTTATGACCTGTAGATTACATGTTCATAATGTTTTTGACGAAATGTATATCATGGTTAGGCATGGTTAGGTCAAGTTCTTGACTAAGTTTTTCATTAATTGATTTTTCCTAGTGTTATTCATCATTCTGGAAAGTTCTATCAAGTTCTGGGCAGAGGTCTCGATACTAGCCCTAAAAAGTGGCTTAGATTCTAGGTCACATGCTCAGAACTGGGAAATCTAGACTGCAGTCGCTGGGAAGCAAGGATATCCATGTGACTGGATGGGTCATAGTCATTGTATTGCCTTGTTAAGCAAGCGAATGGGAGTCTATATCAATAAAAAGGTAAGTTAGCTCAAGGTTTTGGGACATAGAGTGGTTGTTTCGCTCATGTGGGTCCTATGACTCCTGAGGAAGGTCAGTAAGGTTTCATCTTGTCGACTGCATTTCATTAAAGTGATCTAGGAGGTCAATTCATATCACAGTAGCTCCTCCTATCATGTTTACCCTAGCATTCCAGTGAAACTAGGTAGATATGGGAGGGGTGGTTACATAATGGTATCAGAGCATGGTTCAAACACTTGGACAGTATGGGAAGAATTTGTTTCTCATGCATGCATGTTAGTTGTATATGTATATGTTATGCATGCATTGTGATGGTCATTGTTGATATCTTGTGTCATCATGATGTTGTTGGCATGTTATGATGTTGATATGTTGGTTGAGATAGAGTAGGCGATGTTGATCATCAGAGCAAGGTTGCAGCACTAGACCTTGGGCTAATAGCATGTCGTCATACAAGTTTGTATGATGGGCATGCAGATATGTTGGTTAATAGTTGTTATATGTATTATGGTTATGTACATGCCTTTCATTCTACTATTTTTATGGTTACATGCATGGTAAATGCTAGTTGATCAAAGTGGTCATATGCACATGTGTCGGTTAGTCATGAATGGAAGTAACTTGTTGTTTTATGCATTGTGGTCATACACATGATGATTATGGTTATTAAATTTAATATCTTGATGTTGGGTAATGGAGGTCCTGTGTAACAATTGTGGGTTTGATAGCCTAGAAGGTAGTGTTAGGGCCTAGATTTACCTCAGGTTGAAAAGGTAAGCTTCTAGGTCCACATCAAACCACGCTCAGCCTCATAGCTAGCCCTACGAGGACAGGAGAGGGCTCTCTCCGGGCCAATCTCAGAAGAGGATAATCGATGGGGCTTGAGATGACTAAAATAATTGCTAATTTTAGGCTAGGTATGAAGTGCAAGGATTTGATTTGAGTTTTTGGGGTTTTTTGTTGGAAAAAGGGAAAGGCAAATTTGGGTCTGGGGATGAGGCCTAGTTTTTGCAGAGTTCTGATTGGGGCAAGGAAGGCAATTGTTTTGATGCTTCGAAATGAATGAATGGATGGAATTAGACTAGTGAGGAGCTAAGGAGGGAAAAAGGGTCTCAGGAGTCCTCCTCAAACAGAAGAAAAACATGTAAAATTAAACAAAATTTCAAGGCAGAGCATAACAGTCCAATGGATTCTACCTTAATCACTCATTTGTTTAATTTCAGAAGAAAAGAGAAGGGAAAATGATACACATAAACATCAGTGAACTTACAATTACATAGAGAAAAACATCATAAAAACACAAAGCCACATGGATCCCAACAAGTGCAGCAAAACCCTGGTCTTTCCTTTGCCAAAAATGGTGAAAATGAATGTACAATGAAGTGCCAAGCAATCCCAAGTGTTCAACCATGAAAATGACTTAGAAATTACATAATATAGACAAGCCAAACCCATTCCCTTGCCTCTAGGGGTCGAGCTCATCATTCTAGGAGCTGTTTGAACCAATTCTAAATAAGGAACTGAAATCTAGGCAATCAAACAACTTGCCTCTATATGCTAGGAAACTGATTCATTCATTTAATTTTCCCTTTTTAGTGAATGAATCCTCTAGAACAAGTAAAAATGTGCCAATATTACATCATGGTCATCAAATTACATCATGGTAGATCAATAGTTACATCAAAAAGTAAAACTAGTCAAAATTGGGCGAATTTCTGAGCTGAAGAGTGAAAATGAGGCCAAATTTCTCTATGCGTCGCGCCCAAATTCTCTATGCATCGTGCCACTTTGGAGCTGATTTTGAGGCACTTCCCAAAGTCCAAATTGAGCTCATGATAACTTGTTGGAAATCCCTGCCTGTTTACTTTCCAACCCAAGTGAAATTTCTAGATTTGGATTTCATTTTCCCCTCCAAAACTTCAATCTCCCAAGACTGGTTCTTGTGTGTCAAAATAGGGGCAGTGAGGTCATTTTTTGAGTGTTTTTGACCTCTTGAGGGCTCAAAACCTGCCCAAATATCTTGGCCATGGACAAGCAAGCATATATTTTGATGAAAAATCCAGAAATGCAAACTTTTTGTGATTTGGGGCCCTCTAGCAAAAGCGGGCGCCATGTGGCGCGGCGCATAGGGAGGAAAACCCTGTTTTTTAGTGCAAAAAATTTTCAAAATGCAAAAATTTCTCCAAATTTCTTGAAATTTGGACTGAAGGTCCCTCATCAAGTACCATGCTCAGCCAAAAGTCTTTAGCCAAGATTCGGAGTCTATCCTCCCCTTTTCGACGTTTTAGTGTCTTCCTGGTGCATGCAGTTCAATGGCGGAATCACTGTCTTGTTCATATGATGAATCTGCGTCCGTCATGGTGTTGCAATGTGTATGAAAAGTGTATGTTTGATTGGTTGAAAATGAGAAATGAAGACTTGATGTCTTTGTCTCCAAGTGCCAAATATGCCAAAGGGAAATGAGGGACTGTGAGAAATATGGAACAATGGGTATAATGGAGTGGGGGAAAGGGTATGGTTCAAACAAGTGAAGTTTGCAATGTGAGGACGGTCACTTGATTGTGTTTTAGGAATGCGAGGTTTGGGGATTTAGGAATTTTGAAAATGATATGGGAAAAAGAGAGTAATAGGGTATGGTAGGGTTTAGGGATAGGAAAATAGGACTTTAGAAATAAGTGATTTTGTGATTTAGAGGAACAGGGGATTTAATAGGGATGATGGGTTTAAGGTGAGGGGAAGAATCAACACGGTAAACGGGAAAAGGAGTCTTTGGCACCAAGACACCAAAACACAACCCTAAGGAGCAGCTTTAAACAAAGTAATAAGGCTTGTAATTTGACATCACAAACTCTCATAATCCACTTCAATGAGCATCAAACATGTTAATGACAATTTCATAAACTTCTTGGAGCAAGAAGAACCAAGTGGATTGGAGTTTTTTTGAAACAAATGAAAAAAATTTGAGTTCTGGCTCTGTGCACTATGCAACATGCCCAATGCGTTGTGCCTCACCAATGCGTCATGCCCTTGTAAAAATGCACTGAATGTTGAGGCCCAGTGCGTCGCGCCTCCCCAATGCGCCGCAACACTCAGCCTATGCGCCGCGCCGACCAATTTTCTTTCAATTTCACCCAATTTCTCACTTGTTCACAAAAATTGCGTTGAGTTGGCTCCTCTTTGTTCTTGGCATGCAAATGAACTTTCAAAACTTGGAGGTATTTTTTATACATTGGCTTTTCAAATTAATTTTTCCAAAAACCCATTTTCATAATGTTTTGCAAATAACTTTTATTTTAACCTGTGTTTTGGACCTTTTTCACTGCTTTTTCACTTTGTAATGAGCGAAATGACCTGAACTTGGCTTGTCTTTGCAGGTGTTGGAGCTTCTTAGGCTAAGGAAAGAAACCAGGGTGCAAATGAAGGAATTTGCAATGACAAAAACCAAATTTACATGATTTTTGTACAAATAAGGCTAAATGCTCTGTTTTTTCCTCAAAACAGAGTTTTGAAGAAAAACACATTTTCGGATATTTATTAACAAAATTTATTGGAGATAAAACATCCTCATGGCCTGCTGTTGATTATCAGACACTCTGAAGCATTTATTGACAAAACCCTAATGAAACCCTAGACCTACTTGACACTAAACCCCTAAAGACAACTTTTGCAATTTTTAATGAAAAGAAGACTGTAAAATTGACTTTGATGAACTTTGATGATCAGACAAGAACCAGCAGGTACATGACATGAGGGAAGTATGAAGACAAGACCCTTCCGTCAGAAGATCAATGCTCCTAATGGAATGGAGATGATCGCGTTGAATGAGACACCTAGAATGAAATGCAACAAGAGGATTTGATCTCTAATGGAGGGATGAATAGACCGACTCTAACAGGTAGGATAAAAATATTGTAAACCTCCGAAATATGCGAAGCGCAAAATGTAAAAGGTTGAGTCAACAGGTTTTTTGCCAAAGAAATAATATAGAATAATAGGAAGTAAGTCGGTCCGCGGACCATAGGAAGGTATAAATAAAGCGTGGCTCTATGAGGGAAAGGCAGTTCTTTCTGGGGATGATTTGGGATATGAATTGTAATGGGTTCTTGAGAAGAAGAGTATGAAAGCGTTTGTATGTCCGAGTCAAGTGTTTGGGTAGTGGATAGAGGCTCTGCAGCTGTGTGCACAGAGGCCTAGAAGAGTCCACAACTATGTGTGTCGACCCCTGCAACTGAGTGTGCAGGGCGGATCTGGATGTATTGGTGAAGAAAGTAAATAAAGATAAGTTTCTTTGATAATCCTGTGTTAAATCTGAAGTATCGTAGATCTAGCTTTTTGTATGGTTAATATCACTGTTTTATCTATGCGCATGTGCTTACATCTTGAATACATGTGAATTCTGTGTTTAATATAAGTGCGTGAATTGGGTAAATCTGATCATGTTTGCTTAAAGACCCTTCTAAGTAGATATGACTTACAATACTTCATCAAATAGATTAGATCTGTAAATAACGCGCTAATAATTAGTAAAGATTATTCTGGGGACGAATCCGTGTGAAGCAGAGCAGTGCGATGTTGTGGAATGGTGCGTGAAACCTCCAGACCACATCTAGACATCCCAAGGGTGCAGAAACCTGGTTCTAGCACCCTCCCCTGCTACCTCGGGTGAGACCTCAGTTCGGGCTTCACAAACTGTTGTCGAAAGGGCCAGTAGCTGCGGGATTTGTTTGGCTAAATAATTCTTTCGAACCTGGGTCAAGCTTATATAAGCCAACAAATGGTTTGTTGTTGGGACCGGGATCTGCCTAAAGGGTCTCTGATGTGAAATAATTAAAGGATTGAAGGGACCAACAGCAGTAGTAGTTCAAGAGTACATTGACAAGGGTAACAATGAAGAGCACAATCTAGCTACCAGTATTCAAAGGAGTAGGAGGTGAAGACCTGGAACAATTCTAGTTTGTGCTAACATTAGTATGGAATGCACAGCGAATTATGGATGATAATATAAAAAAGGATATCTTAGTTAGCACATTGCAGGACCGAGTGCTAACATGGTACATAAAGTACTCAAGTGATCACCCAACAGCGGGGACAACAAAAATCTAGACTGAATTAAAGAAAGAATTTAGCTGGCCGAAGTCAGAAACACAGTCGATCATAGGGTTCAAGGAGATCGCAATGATGCCTGGTGAAACCCCATGGGATTTGGACCAAAGATTGAAAATTACTATTCGCCAGGCTAGCATGACATTGATAGATGCGCAGCACTGCACTTGGTTTATGGCATCCTTAACACCACATCTGAGGATGACTCTATCACAACAAAAGATCTTAACCCAGGCTGAAGCATTAGAGACAACAATGAGGTTGCATGACACTCCATTACAAGACCCAGGGTTGGGAGTTCAGCAAATCCAAGTGTAGATCCAAAACTTGTGTTTGGAAATGAAGAAGTTAGAACAAGAACAAGGACCACGATCAGAAGCCTGGGAGGAAGTATGGTGTAGGAGCTAGGGGCATGATAAATATCACTGCCCAGTCTCAATGAATTATGTGGCAATAGGGGGACCCACACCATTGCGACCAGAGGCAGGGCCGAGCACAACAACCTCGCTCTGGTGCACAATCTGTCATATGGGAGGAAATCACAACACAAATAACTGTCATCTGCTACCAAAATATAATCAGACCCCCCAGCAGCTATTTTGCAACTTTTGCAGATCGGTGGGCCACGAGGCAAAAAACTGTCGTAGCTACCAATTGTTAATGGACTAGTCACCTGCTTACAAAATGTAGACTGAGATATGAGGTCAAGACCCAGTCGTGGAGATCATGCGCAGTGGGTTCCAGGGCCGTGGATGAGGAAGGGGCGGAATGGGGCCAGAAAGGGGTCACGGGTAGCTAATTTGTTATCACTGCGGAGGTCCAGGACATTATGCATGAGATTGTACCAACCCGACTAGAATTTCATGTAGTTATTGTGAGAAATCCGATCATGAGATGTTGGATTTCCCTACGCTGATAGCACCGATTCGTGAAAAAAGGGTTGCGCAACCAACAATGACCCAGAACGTGCAGATTATGAGGTTCGAACCTCGCGAGGAAGATCCCCAAGTAAACATGATACTGAGAAGTGGCACGGCCATAAGAGTGGATAGAAGGGGTTGGTAAGGAGACGAACCTGGAAGCTAGGGAAAGCTTCATGGAGGTCTCTACCCCAGCTAGTAGGGATCAACCTGAGCCGAACAGGGATCCCTCGATGATGACTACCTTTTTAGGAGACATGTATACAATTGTTTCATGACAACAGGGTAGTTAAAGGCTTACAGGAATTGAAAAATAGATGCGCAGGATGGAGTGAACCTCGCATTGTTCGAAAGTTGGGAAGACATGCGTTGCAGACTAGGAGGGAAATGCTACTAACAACACAGATCGACGATTATGAGATGGATCAGGTCATTCTGGATCTGGACTCAGATGCCAACGTACTGCCTAAAAAAACTTGGGAGCACATGGGTAAGCCTACACTACAATGGTCCCCTATCCAATTATAGATGGAAAATCAGTAGAAGGTCCTGCCCATGGGAAGGCTGCAAGGAATTACGATAGATATTGATGGCGCAAGTACTCGGATGGACTTTGAAGTGATTGAACTCATGGATGAAAGTACACCTTATCCTCCATTGTTAGGAATAGACTAGGCTACTAACATGAATGGGGTTATTAATTTAAAGAAGTGGACAATGATATTTGAAACAAAGTTGTTCCGTGTAGTTGTTCTGCTAGATCCAACTGAAGGACCGCGCTATATTGAACCCGTATGCAATAAAGAAAGCAACGACGAATTAGATGGTATCTACAGAATAGCTGCACAAAGGCAAGAATAGGGCAAGACAATGGAGGATAAAATAATATCATGGGGCTATGTAGAATCTTACACCACTGATTCAGACGAAGAAGATGAGCAGTGGCATAACAGGTTGAACGGAGTGACTATGCTACACTGCAATATGATGACTAAATATCTGTACTGTGTAAGGGCCTAGGATCGCAAATCACCGACATATGATGGGCTGAAAATAATAGATGAATTCCTAACCAAATTTGAAATCACAGTACCAGAGCACCAACGGTTTGATGCGTTGAGATGGGCGTTGCATGCGACGCCTGTGCGATGGTGGGGCACACATGAAGGGACTTTCGATGACTGGTGCGGCTACAGGCGCATGATGAAGATCAGATTTGGGAAGCCAAAACTATGCATAACGGAGAAATACGATGGACGCGATGACCCACGCATGCACTTTACCAGATGGATCAAAGCCTACAGAGAGGAACCTTAACCAGAATGGGTGCACTTATTTTATCATACCCTAGATGTCATTCCCAGAAACTGGTATACTGAAGCAGAGCTCCGGCATGACACAAGCGAGTGGGATGTCTTGCGCGAAGGGTTTTTGTTGACATTCCTCTTTGAAGATCAATGGATGGATCCCATGGACGACGTGTCACAGCTAGTAAATTCCACCATTTTTAAGACGCCACTGGAACCAGAAGAAATTGTGCAGCCCGACTAGTCACGATAGTTGAGCTAGGCTCTCGAATGCTATAATGTCCAAGTAGAAGATAATGAGTATGATCCATGAAACGTCAATATTTCGGAATTAGAGGGGAGCCGTGAGGTGCGCAGACCCGAAATCAAAGATCCAGATATCACGGCACCATTGAAAACAAGACAAGTAAATATCAGAACAGAAGAGGAGCCGAAGTATGCAATGCTTAGGGACTATTGGGATGACGCCACAGTGGAGAGGGTCATCGAATTTCTTCGCGAATATCAAGATTTATTCCCAACAAAAATCACGGAGCTAAAAGGGATCCTAGGAGACCTGGGAATGATGAAGATTACATTGAAGCCAGATGCGAAACCAGTTAGGCAACGACCTTACCGATTGAACCCAAAATATAAAGCAAAGGTCCACGAAGAACTAGACAAGATGTTGGCAGCAAGAATCATTGAACCAGTCGAGGAGTCTGACTGGGTAAGTCCGATGGTTGTGCAGGAGAAGAAACAAAAGGGTGAGATTTGTATCTACGTGGATCTCAGGAAGCTCAATGATGCCTGCGTTAACGATCCATTTCCAACTCCGTTTATAGATGAGGTACTGGAAAATGTGGTGGGGCAGGAAGCCTACTCCTTCACGGATGGGTTCTCAAGATACCACCAAATCAAGATCGCGCCAGAGGACAGGAGTAAAACAATGTTTGCCATTGAATGGGGTTGCTTTCAGTACACGGTGATGCCCTTTGGACTGAAGAATGCGTTGGCGATTTTTTCATGAATAGTGGTAGTGACATTCAAAGAATTTATACACAAGTTCTTAGAGGCATATCTTGATGGCTGGACCATGTTTGGATTGGTTAAGAAGCACGTAGCGAGCTTACGGTTGATGCTAGATGCTTGCTGCCGACACCAGATTGCAATAAACTTAAAGAAGTGTACTTTCCTTGTCCCATTCGGGAACCTGCTAGGTCATATGGTCTGTAAGCAAGGCTTTATGGTGGATCCAGTAAAGATCACCATCATACTCAATCTACAAGCGCCGCGAAGTGTCAAACAATTACATGCCACACTGGGACACATGGGCTACTATCGGAAGTTCATAAAAATCTATGCTCAGATCATGGCTTTGATGGAACAGTTGCTAAAGAAGGATGCTAATTATTGCTGGAATGAGGAATGCAACAAAAGTCTGGAGATGCTTAAGGAAAATATGGCATCAGCCCCTATATTGGTCTTTCCAAAATGGGACGTCAAATTTCATGTGCATTCGACGCATCATGTATCGCGTTGGGAGGATACTTACTCAACCAGGAGCGGAGGGAATTGACCATCCGATTGCATTCACAAGTCACCGATTGTCAAACATTGAGAAGAATTACTCCACTACCAAGCGTGAGGGATTAGCGATGGTATACGCGCTTCAAAAATTCCACCACTATCTGCTTGGAGGCCACTTTAAGATGTATACCGATCACTCGATGTTAAAATACCTAGTGAACCAGCCTGTGTTGGGGGGGACATTTGTAGATGGTTACTGTTATTCTAGGAGTATGAATTTGAGGTCGTCGTAAATTCGAGATGTCTAAACGTAGGCCCAGATCACCTATCCCGAATTGAGACCGGCGAAGAACCCACAAATCTAGAGGATGGACTCCCGCAAGTGAATGGGACCATTGAGGCATTCAACAAAATCTTGGACTCTGCGTTGACCAAGGTCTGTAATGCGTGGCAAAATGATTGGGACTTGCGCATCCTTGTTGTGCTATGGGAATACTGAACCACGTGCAAAAAGTTGACAGTCCAGACACCTTTTTGGTCAGTCTATGGCAAGGAGGCCATTATGCCTATGGAATATATTGTGCCTAGTCTGTGGATCGCGACAATCACCGGTATGGCAGAACGTGGGGCTTTGGAGGAAAGGCTCGTGCAGCTAGAAGAATTAGAGGAGGAATGATTTTTGGCTGGACTCCATCAGCGAGTACAGAAACAACGTGAGAAAGCATGGCATGATCACCATATCAAGGTGCGCACCTTCAAGGAGAATGATCTAGTATTGCTATACGATAGTAAGTTTGAGAAATTCCCTGGAAAACTCCGTATGCATTGGTTGGGACCCTATATCATCAAAGAAGTTATTGATGGGGGCGCGGTTCAGCTTGCCAAACTCAATGGAGACCCCTTCCCAGGCCGAGTGAATGGTAGTCGCCTAAAGCTTTATACAGGCGGGCCGGCTGCCTGACTAACTGTTCGAAGGACAGTCTCACCGCTTCAACTAGTTGAAAGAGAGCGCGGGATGGTAAAGTAGTTTGGGGGAAAGAGGCGCGAGTACCAGGCTACACGTCGATTTGGCTCATCAACAAGATCGTGGTTGCGCGATAAGAAGTACATCGATGCATTGTTAAGAAGAGAGGTGACCGTTCTTGTCACTATTCATGACAAGATGCCTGCATTATGGAAAAAGGGAGCAAGCGTGGGAAATTAAGAGAGGGAGTACGAGTCAGATATGGAACAAGCTACCACAGATTTTACATGAGGACGCTAGAACAAGCGGGAACCAATAAATTTGAAATTCGAATCGCTTATAAATCACTGAGGGGCAGCCATCGAGCGACTTACACTTCTGGAAAATACATACTAATTATCGATATGGATCTGTTTATTATCTCTGCATAAGGAGTAAGCCCAAGGGTGGTGATATGGACGATGGAGAAGCGGGACTCTCTAATGCACATGGTGTTGATAGCTGTGGGCGTTCCGTAGAAGACAACATCCACAGTAGGGAATGTACCAGAAAAGGGGAGACACGAAGCAAAATTGGTCCGGATGTCGTCACCCCGCCCAGGGGTAGGTTGGCGAACCACAACAAAAAGGTGAAAGGATGGACAAACGAGGACCACAGGTAGAAACAAAGTTACTATGTTGTCTCAGAAGGACCTTGAGGATTGGGATCTGACGGACAGCAGCATAGGTCTTACAAAATTTCAACACAAGATGCAGCAGACCGTGCGAAGAATAGATATGAAGGTCAAAAATATTTGCAGTGGTACAAGGAGGTCCCGGATGCGGCTCCCCCGCTAGAGCTAAAATCCTAGGAAGGGGCGTTTTGTGTTAATCGCGCAGAGTAGAATGACCATTATTGGTCGCAAGGATGGGTGGAAACAACGAAGCAGGAGCCGGACGAAGCATCGTAGGAGACAACGAAGAAGCAGTAGAACAACGAGCGTCACTCAGAGGTAGGTGAACCGCGAAGCCACATCAGTGCGTCTCGCTGCACCAACGAGTGACTTGGGACGAGTCACAATGATTGTGTTGGGGGACTATTGGGTAGCGAAGGTCCCACGTAACAGTTTTGGGTCTGATAACCTAGAAAGTAGGATAAAAATATTGTAAACCTACGAAATATGCGGAGCGCAAAAGGTAAAAGGTCGAGTCAAAGGGTTGTTCGCCCAAGAAATAATATAGAATAATAGGAAGTAAGTTCATCCGCGGACATTAGGAAGGTATAAATAGAGCACGGCTCTATGAGGGAGAAGCAGTTATTTTGGGTATGATCTTGGATCTGTAATGTAATGGGTTTTTGAGGAGAACAATTTGTACGCATCTGTAAGTCTGAGTCGAGGGTGTGGGTAGTGGATAGAGGCTCTGTAGCTGTGTGCGCAAACCCCTACAGCTAAGTGCGTAGGGTGGATTTGGATGTATTGGTGAAGAAAGTAAATAAAGATAAATTGCTTTGGTAATTTTGTGTTAAATCTGAAGTATTGCGGATCTAGATTTTTGTATGGTTAATATCACTATTTGATCTATGCGCATATGCTTACATTTTCAATACATGTGAATCTGCTTTTAATTTAAGTGCACGAACTGGATGAATCTGATAAATGTTTGCTTAAAGACCCTTCTAAGTAATACTTCATCAAATAGATTAGATTTGTGAACAACGCGCTAATAACTAGTAAAGAATAGTCTGGGTTTGGATCTGCGTTAAACAGGGCAGCGTGACATTGCGGAATGGTGCATGAAACCTCCAGATCACATCTAGACATCCCAAGGGTGTGGAAACCTGGTTCTAGCACCCTCCCCTACTACCTCGAGTGAGACCTCAGTTCGCGCTCCGCGGACTGTTGCCGAAAGGGTTGGTAGCTGTGGGATTTGTTTGGCTAAATAATTCTTCCAAACCTGGGTCAAACCCATATAAGCCATCAACTTGTACAATCCTCCCACAAGAATACCTGATGCAATAGGCTTCATACGATCCAATAGGTCCTTAATAATATGATATGATTTATAAAACTCTACCTTGAGATTCTTATCAGTTATCGTAGAGACAGAGATCAAATTATTTTTTATCCCAGGTACATACATCACATTATGAATATGTCTAATATTTCCATCAAGAAAAACAATAGGAATATTACCATAACCTTTGATTTGGTACCCTCTATCATCGCCAAGATAGATGTTTGCTCCACTGCTGGTCTCTTTGAAGTCTTCAAACCACTGTCTCTTCCCTGTCATGTGGATGGATGCACCTAAGTCCACAAACCAGGTATCTACTTGATCATCCTTAGCCGAAAGCGCAAAGTCAGATATGAACAGTTTGAGGTTATGACTTTGTTCCTCATCAATAAAATGACATGCATATTATTTATGTCTCTTACGGCCTTCATCAAAATTCTTCTTCATGCAATATATGGCTATATGGCTGGTTCTACCACAATAAAAACATTTGATCACAGAGTCATTTCTATTGAAAGGCGTACCTTGAGGTGGGGGCATCTTTCTTTGTGGTGTTGCACTGCTCTTCTGTGCTACATTTGGCTTTCCTCTGAAGGGCTTCTTCTTCACCATTAAGGCCTGTTGGCTAGTTGAATTGTTTATTAATTAAACAATCAAGTACCACATTAATTGTCAACCTGGGAAAGTCTTTTTATTCCAAAGGCCACTGCGTACTGTTTGTACTTAAATTCTAAAAGCATCGAAAGTTGTAGTATACTTAGTTCCTGTACTAGGTTATCA
>APFE031646636.1:458177-484803 GCA_000404065.3 Pinus taeda | reverse complement strand
CACCGGGCAAGTCCGATTTACCACCACCGGGCAAATCCGCCAACTTCAATATGCCACCACCGGGCAAGTCCGATTTACCACCACCGGGAAAATCCGCCAACTTCAATAAGCCACCACCGGGCAAATCCTGTAGCCACTAGGACTCTATAGATGGTTCCTGGTTCACCACCAACCGTCACATTACAGTGACAAAAGATGGTTTCAGGCTGACCACAAACCATTACAAAGTGGTTTTGAGATCACCACGAACTTTCAAATGCCTTTACAAGGCTTACATTCAACATTTTGAGTTTTCTGGTACATACAATAACTATTACAACATACTAGGGAGTCTATTCCACAAACCACACTAAAACAGAAAATCTACTTTGTTTTCCACCATAGACAGTGTCGCTGCTGCTTTGTCTCATCTGTTGTTCACTGTTCACATCTTGGGCATCTTTGTCAAATAAATTCTTGGAACTCCATGCTTATCCTGTCATTTGTTAGAGTCATGAATTCTAACAAAACAACTTTACCTGCATTGAGTTAGCTAGGCTCAATAAGGCTCAATAATATTATGCATAATTCCAAGAAATAAAAATAACTTTCTTGTTCTTCAAAGCACCAGCCCTTGAGTGACACCAGATTCTTATGCCGCAGCTGCTCAACGGCCTCTGAAGCCCCCACAAGAGCACTTGCTGCAACATCAGAAGCAATATCGAGACTCTGAAACACATTAGTGGAGTAATAAACAACTGCATTTATCCCAGCAAGTTGCTGAAACAGGAAAAGTGCTGCTCCAACACTGACCACTTTCCAGGAACCTCTGCAACTGGCGATCCACCACTCTAGCACCTCACCACAAAATTCATCACCACACTGTACAGGAGAGCCAGAGAATCACCTCTGTTTCGTGGTTGAATGTGTACGAAGGCACCTGGGCCAGTCGCACTGATCATCCCATAAATACCCACCTGCTGAAGAAAGGGCAATTGAATAAATAAAATCGATCTAGCGAGTTAACGTGCAATATGGGAAATAGTTCGGATTTCGAACTGCCAGAGGAGATCTTGAGGGTGCTCCCGACAGACCCATATGACCAGCTGGACTTGGCCAGGAACATCACCTCCATCGCCATTGCCACCCGAGTTTCAAAGCTTGAGGCAGACAATGGTAAGCTCAGGCACAAGCTCACTGAGAAGGATCAGCTCATCTATGAGCTCCACGAGAAGATTACACAGCTTGAATATGCACTGCAGCAAGCCAGTGATCACTTTGCCCGGGCACTCAATGAGCAGAGAAAACTTACAAATGAGAGAAATGCATTAGCGTCAACTGTCAGGAAGCTTAATCGAGATGTGGAAAAGTTAGAAGCATTCAAGAAAACACTTATGCAATCACTTCATGAGGATGATGAAACACCTCAATCTGAGGCAACAGAGAGCACGACAACCCCACTACTGGGGTACACAAATCCGTCTGTCAGCTCATCATTAAGAGAAGAGGCCAGTAATGATGGACTAGCAAATTAAGCTGGAAATGGATCCATAGAAACAAGCAATTCAGTTGAAGAAGAAGAGAGTTGTGCAGAGATTGATGCTTCAAGACTAGGGGTTCCAGTGCTCTGAATGGATGGCGTGCCATGATCCGCCGGACTATTTCCTCAATTTCCCACGGAATCTTTCCTTGCAATCCCGAAGAATCCAAGTATAAAATTCGCAGCTCACTGCAATTGCCACAGATTACCCAATTCAGCTTGGCCTCCACCCACCGATCCGGATTCGTGGCAGCAAAAGAAAGAAACATTCAAACCACAACACAAAAAATACATTCACACCAATCCGCCCCTACGGTTTGGATCGTCCCCGTGCTAGATCACGACCCTGCCAAATGACTCTCCTGCTCGGGCTGTCCGCAGCATGCAATCTCTCTAATACTGAGCAGCAGTCGATCTCTCCAAGGAAGGGATCTTGACCTCAAGCGATCTTGGCCTCCTGAACCACGCAGTCTGAGAACGCAGTGCTGCCTCCTCCAACAGTTAGCCTCAGATCCTAGGAATCGGGCAGGTGGAATGGCTGTCCAGTCCCACGCAGCCTCCACATGCCTCTGATCTGTACAGTCTTGCAGCAATCCAAAGAACTTTGTCCCCGCAGACTGCAGAGGCAAATGCTCGATTCTACGGTTGCACTCGCAATCAGCGAGCAACACAACAACAAGCCTCACGCCTGCAGCAATCCAGGTGCCCTCCGGATCGTAGAACGGGACCTCTTCCTCGGACAACCAAGCACTTATGCCAAACCACAAACTGATCCTGATCTCCCGCCTTTGTAACTTACGCACGCAGTTAGCAGAAGCGTCCACCGGTTGACGTTTGGCAGTGACGATGCGCCGGCCACTGCAAGGTCGAGGGCTTGCTGCGGTCCTTCTCCCCTCCATATTCAAGAAGGTCCCTTCGCAGCAATCAACAACGTCAAAAGAAGCCTCTGCGCTATAAGACCTTCTGGTTCTGGAATCGCATTCAAAAATGGATATGGATATCCCTTATTCTTTGTTGCACATATCTGCATCCATATGCAGTATAGGAAACCAAACACTAAAGCCGCAAGTAAAGAGAACTTGCTAAATCTACGATTTGTCAAAAGTATGTCCATCGAGGCTACAATTTCATTTGCGAGATGCATAAAGGTGAACCCGCAAAATCTCAAATACTTGAAGAACCATCCAAAGCCTTTTGACTTTTCAATACTTGATGCTTCACTTCCGAAGTGCCAAGAGAATATATATATAAACGAGATAGAAGTGAGGAAATGGAAGAGCAGGCGTGCACCAATAGATGGTTGAGAAACTGAGGATGTCAATGAATTTGTCTTGGATTTCGCCATAGCTTCCTTTATCCTTGGTTAGAGTCTCTGCAATTTTGCAGTAATTCCGTGATTCAAAAATTCAGAGAGAGGAAGGAGTTTAACAGGATCTTGAGCTCGAAGTCCGATTCCTGCAAACACTTGTTGACGGGCTCCCCGCTGCATGTATTTGTACCAATCCGCCGCATTTGATCTCTTGCCTCTCAGTTCGTTGCGCAAACTCATTCCCACGACCGCTGCCGTGCCCTTGAAAACGGTGGCCATGGCGGACAGCCCCTGGATCCAGAAACCTGGATCGAAATCTGCGTCTCTGATGAACTCCTCCAGGCTAATGAACCCATCAACAGATCTACAATGCATCCTCCAGCTCCTTTCAGAGAGGCACAACGCCGGCCATCACAATCTGAATGGGCATCAGATCATAGCCTCTGAGAAAGAGTGGCAGATCGGGATCGAAATAGCTGGAATTTTTTAAGAAGACATCAGATCCACGCTTCCACTTGCGTAGATCCACGCTGATCTGGGCAAAAAAAATTGCAAACGCCACAATTCCGATCTGATCCGATACCGCATGCAATTCGAGTTTCAACGTGCAGAGACCGCAGTTCGATCTCTTCAGCCAAGGGAAGCCGCTTACGACCCTCGTGGCTTCCTTTTAATCCTCCCCTTGTCATGCAAGAACAACAGGCACAAAAAAAAAACAAAATATCCAATGACCAATATTGATGCTGACTTCGCGGATCTGACGATTATAATGAAGAAATTGAATGTCTGCACTGTTATTAATTCACTACAGAACTACAGACGTTTCATAAGCCTGGCGATGAATGCGCAAGTAGGCATTGAATGATTCAGTCGTCTCTCACAAAAAAGAAATGACCCGCTCCAGAACACCCTCTTCCTGCATCATGCGAACACTGGCTTCACCGTCTTACGCGTGACCAGGAAGATCCGTGGCTGAGTTTCCATTGAGACTTCACGAGGTATATTTAGTGCAAGAGGTGGGGATTCAACTTGGCCGTTCTGTCTTCACCCAATAGACTTTTAAGACAACCACCAAGTGATGCAGCTCCAACACGCGCATATGTATGGTTCATTTTGTGCCAGATTCCACATCCCACGACTCCGTATGCGCAGAGCGCTCCACCACGACTCCACGTTGCGATTCGTTATCTCCTCTACGCGCAATTCTTGTCGCTGCAGATAAAATTACAAATGATGGACACTTAAAAAACTAAAACAAAAAATATATTTCTCAATTATTTCGCTCAGCCTAGGAGGGGCCAGGCCCTCACAGGCTCTGATACCAAGATAAAATTGCAGTCACTCAAAATATATTCTATTAATTATTGAATGAAGAAATTACACACATATTTATACAATCAATAGTCTCAAGATAGAAATTCTATCTTGGACTTACACTAGTGTGGTTGAGAGATTCTCTCAACCACACACTAAACTAAGAGAAACTATATTCTAACTTATTCTTATTATGTAGGAACAAACTCCTCAATTAAGAAATTACAACCATAAACAAGTAGGAATTAATTATTTCCAACTGTGACAGCATACGATTGTGTATTGATTAGCTGAGATACCATCACTACTGGCTTCAAATCTTACACCAAACACATCACGTCCACGACTAATAGTGAGAAAGCACATCAATATACCACCGTATGTTTGGAAATCTTCCATCTTCGCATGAAACTGAAATGAACCCTCATTAAAGGCAGATAGAGTTGCCGGAAAGACAACATCTGCCACTTTCACTTTAAACTTTTCCGTAATGGATTGTCGCACCACCTGCAAAGATTTCATAATCCATTTCAAATTTGATACAATATAAAATTCATGTATTTTTCTGAGAAAGATTTATCTGCTTTCCGGGAAAATTAAACAGCCACCATATCTGTATCATAGTAAGTGATAGTTGACGCTCCAGTAAAGAAGGCACTTGCTAGCTTTTCATGAGAGGTCGATGTCTGCACAAATTTTCCAAATCCATTGAGCACAAAACTAGACTTTAGTCTTGATAAACTCACAGTAAAATCTAGAAATAGGATTACACACCGATGCACCTCAGAGATCAACCAATCCACAATTTTTTTGGTAGGCTAATACTATATTACATATGCTTACAGGTTTCGATAGTTGCAGGTTTCTTCCTCAGCGTAGAAAATATATAAATAGTTTCAATGAATTAATATGTTGTGTTACGAAGTATACTAACCAAAAAATTGCAAATGTCATTCCACATAACATCAGTGTTTGATGAAAGGACGAGATATTTCAACCGTTCCAGCTGACTCAGTCCCTGTATGCTTTTTAGCTTCTCACACGCCTCCACTCGAATTTCCTCAAGCGATGTCAGACCTTCAACATTCAAGGCTTCCAGCTGGTGGCAGCGATTTATGAGGAGGAATTTGAGATGTACCAGATTTGAAAGGTTTATTAATGTTTTGAGCTGCGTACACCCTTCCGCTTGAATTTCCTCAAGCGATGTCAGACCTTCAACATTCAAGGTTTCCAGCTCCTTGCAACCATTTATGCAGGTTTAGCCTTACTAATATTGATGGCTAAGTATTTAACCTACGTTAGCCAACTATTTTCTGAAAGATCAAGAGTCTCAAGGCTGGGTAGAACACCTTCTGGAATACGTTCGGCATTTAATTTCGTCATCGGCCTGCAGGTCATCCTGATAATCAAGAAGGCATATTTGACGGAGATTTTCAATAGAGTCATCAACGTCTTTGTAACCTAATCCTCCAATACACGAATTGCAACTTCTTTGTCCTCTCCCAGCAAGAAACAACCCAGATCTAAAAATATCTCCTTGCCGTCATTATTCGGAGCCTCCTAACTCACTTTTAACATGTCCCTTATATCGTACCTTAGAGATTGCACAACACAACACAAATCACACTATGATTTTATTCATCACAAGAGTTACATATATATAAGACATAACACACATCTAGATCATGACTCCAATTCATCACATAAGAATCATGCCTAGGAACTCATAATGACAACTACACATGACATGGAAGCATTATTTCCAACACCCTCCCTTAATGCTTACATGGTTTTAACCAAAACACATATAACAACAATATGATATATCTCTCACTGGTCTTCATCATCGCTCACATCCACTCTAGAATTTCGCAAACACTGCTTTTTCTTCACCACCACATCTTCGAGCTGTCACTTGACCTCCATTTAAAACATAACTGCCTCTCACCATAGTTATGAAATTTGTACAATTGACGCTTCTCGACCTGCCGAAGAACAATCTTGATACTAAACCACCTTATGGACCAACTCTCATCTATCAAAATGCATCGAACTACATTTTTGATAGTTGTATAGATAAGTTATGTGGGTACTAGATGTATCCAATAGTCAATTATACCACTAACCATTTTTTACGAATACACTTACATACGTATGAAGAAAACCTGTAACTAATGTTCTTGAAGCATCGAATAACAATAAGACACATAAGACACATTAAGCATATAACAGACTCAACATAACCAAGTCAATGATGTGTAGCACCAAAGAATGTTGAGAACCACCAACTTGAAAGATATTTGTTTGTTCATTAATTAGTCTTTTATATGATCACAACAAAATCATGGTAACTTTAGTAAATAAATAAGAAAAATAAGATTACACATCCACCGATAAGCAGAACAAGCCTAACCATGAATTAAACGTTGTGTAATACTAACCAAAAAATTGCAAATATCATTCCAGATAGCACGAGTGTGTGTTGAAATGCAGAGACATTTCAACCGATCCCTTTGACTCGGTCCCTATATGCTCTTCAGCTCCCAACATGTCTTCGCTTGAATCTCTTCCAACGATGTCAAACCTTCAACATTTAAAGTTTCCAACACATAACATTCATTTTCTTTAAGGACTTTGAGGCATACCAGATTTGAAAGGCTTCATATTGTATTCAATTGTGACCATCCTTGCAGGTTTAATCTTACTAATGTCAATGACATGTTTTGAACTTCATTAGCTCCGAATTTCCTAAAATATCAACAATTTCATGGCTGGGTATCTTGGTTATATCTGTGCCACTCAAAGTGAAATCTCTTAAAAAGGTGCCCACATGCATGGTCCCTTTCTTAAAACTAGAGATAGAGATTGTTGGACAATCCCTTATAACCAAAACTTTCATATTCGTCTCTGCAATTCCCTTCCATAAAATAAGCTCTTGACCTCTAAAACCTATCAAAACCATCTCTTTCAATTCTTTTAATCGCCTCAAATCACCCAGAGGTTGTCGTAGCTCTATCCTCAAATCGTATAGAGAATGCAATAGCTTTGTCCCCTGTAAATGTTCTTCTATTCATGGAGAATAAATACCTCGAACAAGTTTCAATTTCTGATTCCCTATTCTTAGTTTACGTAACTTTTCCGGTAGTTTCAAATTCGTGGGTCATTTTAAATCAGTAGATAATACATTCAGGTATCTTAAAGACTTTTGATTTTTGATTCCCGCTGGAAAATATTTCAACTTGCTACAACCTTCGAAATCGACAAACTCAAGTGATGACATATTTCCCAAAACATCTATGGGGATGGAGAGATTATTGCAATTTCAGAAAACTAGATATTGCAAATGCATTGTTTGAGAGAAAGAATAGGGTAGTTGGGTTAGGTTAGTGCAGCCAGATAGGTCTAAATGTCTCAGGATTTTGAGTTCCCTGAAACCAATAGGGAGTGATTATAGAAACCTGATATTTTTCAGCACAATCTTGCCTGGAATTTTTTATGGTGGTTCCCATCCATTCCAAAAAGCCGAAAAAATAAGATGTCGTGAAGCCTTCCCTACTGCTATTTGAGACCATCATAGAATCATTAAGATCAAGGTTGTTGTTGCTAGAGGTGCTCGCCCCTAACTTACCCTGATTGTTCCTTCGAGGCATATGACTGGCACGCCCCCGACTTAACCATTGATTACGATTCTTTCCCGTCAGATGGCAGAAGGGTTAAGGATGGGCCTTGGATGTGTGTCGGTCACATCAATATTCAACAGACTCAAGTTGCGAGGAGGATGCAAATGCTAATGCACATAATGTCTTTAATACAATGTGGGACGAATTTCACCACAAAATACTCAGCAAACTATGAATGTACTTACCATATTAAATCTTTGGAAGAACTGCTTGAGGTCCCCATGGCCCTCTAGTTCCAAAACTCTCAAGTTTCTGAGTGACACGGTATCAGGAAAATAGATGGCGTTAAAACTGCGCAAGCGAAGCCACACCAAATCTCCCCAAATATCCCACATACGAAAAGCGTAGACAAATCTATGGGAACCTCAATCACAAAGAGGCATACACTTGCCCCCTTAATGTAATTCGTGCAATCTGGCAGATGCTCGCTTTTTGGAGTCTAAATCCCTCATATCAAACAGGAATCAGCTCCACCCTAACAAACACATTTCATGGAGCTCTATTAAATGCCCGTATGTAATGGATCTTTAGACAAAAATAAGACAAGATGGGGATAAAATATGCTTACTTGTAACTTCAACATTAATTCCTGCTCTATTAAATGCCCGTATATAATGGATCTTTAGACAAAAATAAGACAAGATGGGGATAAAATATGCTTACTTGTAACTTCAACATTAATTCCTCTACATCATTTGAGCAGCTGAGTCATAGTGGGGTATGCGTTGGGAGCACACCAAACTCTTTCCTAGCGATATGCCTAGCCAAACTCTTTCCTAGCGATATGTCTAGCCAACTACCTAATATGCCCATGCATTTTAATCTTCAATACATTTTAATCTTCTCTATCTTTGGTAGATAGAAATAATCATAGCTACCTTTTGGATCGTAACTCATCATATGGCTGGGGAGATTGAATCCATCAATCTCAATGAAAGGGGAAAAATTAAGGTGTTTAAGATCCCACGGGAACAATAGTTTTGGAAAACAGAGAAAAAAAACATAAAATACAGAGATAATTTTTACCAATTTTGGTAGGGATACCATTTCATCATCTTGGACCTCATCATAAAACTTGACTAGGCATTTTTTACGAAGATTTTCAAGGCAATCACAGATGTCTGTGTAACCTAGTCCCTCAAATACATACTAGAACTGCGACTTCTTTTTCCTCTCCCACCAAGAAACAACTGATGTCCAAAAATATCTTCACTATTCAGAGCCTGGTAACTCACTTTTAACGTGTCCACTATATCCTCTGGCAGTCTTCTTGAGAACCTTTCCAACTATTGTTCCAATATTTTTCCTCATGACGACCAAGAAACAACCAGCCCAACACTTGTAAAGATAATGGCAACCCACCACAAATTTTGAAAACCTCCTCAACCAAACATTTGAATCCTTCATATGGTTCGTATTGATTGAACGCATGCCAACAGAAAAGCTCATGAGCATGCTCTCTCTACAATGGCTTTAGATTATACACTACAACTTTTGGTGAGGAGCGTTTGCGTAAATATTGATCACAAGAAGTGATCAAAATCAAACTACGGGATGCCACAACATTAGTCACTAGCAGGTTACTTAATTGCTCGATACAATTGAGTTCATCCAAAACAATCATAACTTGGAGTCCTCAGAGATGATCGCGAAAAATACCTTTTCTATGTCGGGTATCTTCAACATGGAAATCAGAAACCAGTAGATCTCGAAGGAGCTTCCGCTGCAAAGATGATAAATCATTTTTCCTTACGTCGAACAAAAAACAAAACCTTGTAAAAGTCAAACGTTTCATGTTGGAGAGATATGAATCGGAGTTGACTTGCCTACTCTGGCATTCCTGCTTGTTGGCATTATGATACAGGTGTGTCCTTGATGGCAACTCACTCAGATGACAGTTCGCAGTACAGCAGGTTAATAGCAAAGGATTACAGATCAGACTCCAAAGAATGAAGAAAGCGAGGTATATGCAGGTTCACTTTGTCCAAGAAGTGTATACACGTGGGTTAATAGAACAAAAGAAGTGTATAACATATACATGCACTTTCACAAGAGGAAAAACACGTACATGTTGGAAAACCAAGTTTTTGGTCTGAGGTATTTGGTCCAAGGTATTGACCCTAGGTATTTGGTCCAAGGAATTGGTCCTAAGTAGTTTTGGTCCAAGGTATTGAGAAAGGCTTAAGAGTATATAAAGAGGAGAAGATCATTAGGCCAAATGTGCAAGTTGAATATCTTATGAAGTATGCAGGTTATGGGCTCATGGTGCTTTGCTTGATCTGAACTAAGGATAAACCTTAGTGGTTGATGAGGGATAAGATCTAATGATAATTGAGATCTTAAGGCCTGAAATGAATTATCATTATGTGGTTTGATCATGTATAGTCTAGATCTAATTTACTTACGCATGTTTTATTCTATAAATGTTATGATTTGGGTATGGATGAAGTCTTGAATAGCTACAAAGTTATGAGTTAATATTTGCATATATGTACGCTGGTTGGCTTTGATAAAAGCGCGTATACACGTTGGTTCAGCACATTTAAGTAGCGTATATACTATGAAATATGATATTTGAAGTTGCAGTTGGATCTGGCTATTGTCGCAGAGTTCTAGGTTCTACTCTGTGTTCTGGTGACTGTGATTTGATGACAGTATTCTGAAAGTTCAGATTGATTGATCGTGATTTGTTTCAGTAACGATGGGCTTTCAATGATTCGGTGGTGGGTGATTCAGAGATTGATGATTGAGTTTCATGCAGATGTATTTGATGATTGTATTGCAGTGGTAATTGATTTTGAGCTCAAATGTTGTTGATGGGTCCAATATGAAAATTGGATGAAACGTGGCCTTTAGATTGTGGTGTTGTGTTCCAGGAGTATCCAGTTTGAAAATTTATGAAACGTGGTCCTTGGAGAAAGAAAGAAGGTCGTAGCCTTCTGTAGGTCGGCGCCTACGTACTAGTAAACATATCGGCTAGTACAAGAGCTAGGGGGTTGTAGCTCCCTTCCACTAGAAGCTAGAGAATGAAAGAAGGTTGTAGTCTTCTGCAAGTGGGTGCCTGCGTACTGGAATGAGTTTGCACCAATACAAGATTGTAAACATGTTTTTCTTATATTAAAAGAAGACAACAATAGGTGGTTTTTGTCCCGCATTGGGTTTCCACCTTAAATCTTGGTGTTCATCTGTGTTTCTTATGTGTGATGGTTTGTTTTGATATTACTGCACATGGTTACTATTTATATGTACTGATGCACTGATTAAAGATCAACATATGATGAATTAACTGAATCATAAGTTTGTTGGATATATGTTGGTTACCTTAAATACAGTTGTGTGTACACGCAAGTTACCTTCATTGAAGTAGCGTATATAATTTTGAGTATGAAAATAAAAAGATTATTGAGTTGACTAATTTTGATTCACCCCACCTCTCAATATTATTTCCAACAATTGGTATCAAAGCAGGTCCTTTAGAAGAAGCTTGAACACTTGAAGGAAGATCCATCAAGATGAATAATCACGAAAGCATGGGATCCATCAAACTACCAATCTTCAATGGGAGCAACTTTATTTATTGGAAAATAAGAACCATAACTTGTCTACAATCTCTTGGAACAGATGTCTGGGAAATTGTGGAAGAAGGATATAACTTTCCAATAGAAATTCCTACAGACATGGCAGGTAAAAAGCAATATGAAACCAATGCCAAAGTTGTCACTATTTAATTGGGATGTTTGTCACAATCAAAGTTTGTCAAAGTCGTGCAACTCAAATCAGCCAAAGAGATATGGAACAAAATTGTTCAGAGCTACAAAGGAGACTCTCAGGTAAAACGTGCTAAGCTTCAAACTTTCAGAATTCAATATGAAACTCTTAAGATGCATAGTGATGAGAGTATAGCTAGTTATTCCTTATGTATAGATGAGGTGGTTAATTGTATGAAAAATCTGGGTGAAGAGATAAAATAAGTCACTCTAGTTGAGAAAATTTTGAGATCTTTGTCTGCTAAATTTGAGTCAAAAGTGTCTGCTATAGAAAAAAGAAAGATCTTCAGAATATCACTGTGATGCAACTTCACGAAATCCTAACTTCTTTTGAAACGAGAAAAGGAGGTCCATCAGATATGAGATAAGTTGCATTTAAAGCATCAGCAAAGGGAAAATAAAAAGAAAAACACAATGAATCAGGACACATTTCAGAAGAAGAAGATGAGGTAAATTTTGTCAAGAATCTTCAATGGAGTTCTGGAAGGTTCAAAAGTAAGCTACCTTTCAAATGCTTTTCTTGTGGTAGAGTTGGTCATTATGCTGCTAAATGCCCTCATGTCAAAGGAAAAATGTCTACAGAAGGTAATAGAAGTTATTATACTCATGATGATAGTGATGAATTGTCAAATAGTGATGAAGATGATCATGAAATTAAACTTCTCATGGCATATGAAAATAATGCCTTAGAAAAGGAAGATTTCCTTAAAAAAATCAATCAACTTAAAATTAGTTTGGCAGACAAGGATACAGTCATAAACCCAGTGACACGTCAACTCATTGAAAAAGACAAACATAATGAAGTATTAGAATGTGAAGTAGTAATTCTAAGAAAAGAACTTGAAAAGACAAAGACTCTGAATCTTAGATTTGCTAAAGGATTAGAAACGTTAGATGAAATCATCAAAGCTCAGCGTTCGCCCATGATAAAGACTAGTCTTGGTTTTCATGAAGGTGAATCTAGCTCACAAGATGAGGTAAGAAACTCCAATGAAAAATCTGAAATGCTCAACAAGGAGATAAAAATTCAACCCCATCAACAACCAAGGAAAGAAATTCTTCAAAGAAAATCTTTTACTCCTAACTGTGGACGTGATAGTCGGTTTTTTCCTTCGATGAATGATGTTGAATGTTTTATATGTCATAATTTTGGACATCTTGCAACCAAATGCAGAAATAGAATGGTTCAAGACCGTCACACAAAAAGATCATCAGGTTCCAAGTACTTTAAGGGATATTGTTTTTCTTGCAATATGTTTGGTCACAAAGCTATTGATTGCAATAGAAGGAATATGAAACATGTAAGATGCTATGAGTGTAAAAAGTGTGGACATAAAGTAAAGGAATGTAGGAGCAAATTTTGGACACCATACCAAAAGGAGCATACATCATCACAATCCAAGGTATTGAAGAAGACGAAATTATTGTCAGAAAGATGTGGCATAGCTCAGTTTACAGACGTAACAGATCTAGGGGAAGCTAAAAGTGTAAAACTTCAATATTCCAATTTTCATACACAACTATTATGAAGAGAAGTCGCGTATATATGAGAGTTAGACGATGCACAGTCCCGTATATGGTGTTTTGAGGAAAAAGCAGCGGGATAAACTCAGGAAAAGGAGTCTGATATGGTTCGGTCACTTAATTACTCCGTTTGATGATGGTTACAATCTGTTGATGATATGTGGAAATGTGTTGGTGCTCATAAGGTGTTAAAAATTTGATGTATATCTTATTAATGATGATACCTTGATGACTCTCACTGATATTTGCAATGATTAGATCTGACAATGAACAGTTGGCACAGGTATTGTTAGCATTATGTTAGAATATCTTGGTACTTGAAGATGCTTATATTGCTTGATCCACATAGTTTTTTACATTCAAATGATTCTTTTGATGATGTACACATACATGTTGTTGATCTTGATGTTGCTGATAGATGCTGATAGTGCAAATCATATATGATGTATGATAGTTTCTAATGACTATCATGGTCTTGTTTAGATTGTTGGTCCTTGTTATAAATGTCATAATTTGATGTAAAGGTCATGGAAAGACCTATTTTGTAACCCCACTATGCATGGGAAGGATGATGTAATAATTTCTATTTCAGTCATGTATAAACATTTGGTATATCCCTACTTGGTTGGGTAGATGAGTCAAAATTGGTGTATCCCCACTTGGTTGGGAGATTGATGTATGTATGAGTCATTGGTGATAGGAAGATCATACTCACTTAGTTGAGTTATAAAGTCATGTTATTCTTTTGAAAAATATTTTTCCAGACTCTGCATATGCTCAAGGGGAGCATGGACCTCGTATGGACAGTTTAGTACATCTCAGCATAGGGGGAGCTTAATCAAAGAATTCAGCATATACTCAGGGGGAGCATGGACAACATAATGTATATCAAAGGGGGATAATATCTTGGTTCGCCCTTTGCCCTTGATGTCAAAGGGGGAGAGTGTCTTGGTATTTTTGTTGCCATCAAGTCCAAAGGAGGAGATTGTTGGCATTATGATACAGGTGTTATCCTTGATGGCAATTCACTCAGATGACAGTTCACAGTGCAGTAGGTTAACAACAAAGTATTACAGATCAAACTCCAAAGAATGAAGAAAGAGAGGCATATGCAAGTTCACTTTGTCCAAGAAGCGTATACACGCAGGTTAACAGAACAAAAGAAGCGTATAACGTATACACGCACTTTCATAGGAGGAAAAGCGCGTACATGTTGGAAAACCAAGTTTTTGGTTCGAGGTATTTGGTCCAAGGCATTTTGATCCAAGGTATTGGTACAAGGTATTTGGTCCGAGGTATTTGGTCCAAGGTATTGACCCTAGGTATTTGGTCCAAGGTATTTGTCCTAAGTAGTTTTGGTCCAAGGTATTGAGAAAGGCCTAAGAGTATATAAGGAGGAGAAGATCATTAGGCCAAGTGTGCAAGTTGAATATCTTATGAAAAGATTCAAAGGCTCTCTTCCTAATCCAGCAAGCGGTGCATGATTCTATTTTTCCAAGACTAGTTGGAGTAAAAAAATCAAGGAAGGCATGGGATGCTTTGTAGCAAGCATATCAAGGAAGTGATAAGGTAAAAAAAATTAAGTTGCAGTCATTAAGAAGAGAATTTGAAATCTTGTGCATGAAAAAATCTGAATTTATTCAAGATTTTCTCACTAGAGTTATGGGTATAGTGATTGAAATTAGGTCTTATGGAGAAGATTTAAAAGATCAAAAAATTGTTGAGAAGATTTTAAGAAGTTTGCCTGCAAAATTTGATGGGGTTGTTGTTGCTATTGAGGAGTCTAAGGATCTAACTCAGTTGTCTTTGAATGAGCTAATGGGGTCTCTTTAATCTCATGAGCAAAGAATCAATAAATCTTCTGAAAAATCTATTGAGAAAGCTTTTCAAGAAAGAGGAAATATTTTCAAAGACAAAAATGGTTCCTCTCATGAGGAAAGCCAGAGCACTTTTGGAAGAGGAAGAGGAAGAGGACAAACATACAAAGGAGGGAGAGGTTGAGGAAGATTTTTTTCTACATACAACAAAGGAAGAGGTAATGATGACAATGATGGAGGTAAAAGATTTAATATATCCCAAGTTCAGTGTTTTTATTGTAAACGTTTTGGCCATTATGAAAGAAATTGTTGGAAAAAACAAACACAAGAAGCTAATTTTTCTGAAGAAAAAGAAGAGGTTGGCACTTAATTCTTGGCTTCTGATTCAACTAATAATGTTTCCAAAGAGGTTGGCTTATGGATAATGAGTGCAGTAATCACATGACAAGAAACAAAGATGGCTTTATAGAGATAAATGAATCTACAAAATCTGATGTACTATTGGGAGATGACAAGCCAGTTGAAGCTAAAGGTAAGGGAACAATTGCTGTGAAGACAAAACAAGGAAAACCAAAGCACATTAATGATGTTTTATATGTTCCTGGTCTAGCACATAATCTTTTGAGTGTGGGGCAGCTCCTTGAAAAGGGATATTTAAATTTTTTCAAGGACAGACAATGTATAATCTATGATAAAAATGATCATAATAAAATTATTGCTAAGACTAATATGCTGCAAAACAGAATTTTTTCTTTCAATCTCCCTTGTGAAGAAAGTACAACATTAAACGTTGCTTATGATGATAGTTCCTCGCTATGGCACACAAGGTATGGACATTTGAATATGAAAGGCTTAAAATTGTTATATAACAAGAAAATGGTCAAAGGGTTACCACTTATTGGTTCTACTGATAAAGTTTGTGAAGGGTGTATTCTGGTAAGAAACATAGAGATTCATCCAGTAGGAAAATCATGGAGAGCAAGTAAACTATTAGAGCTAGTGCATGCAGATATATGTGGTCCTATGCAAACCTTGTCTTTCAACAAAAATAATTATTTCATTCTTTTTGTGGATGATTTTAGTAGAAGAACATGGGTATATTTCATTAAAGAAAAATCTGATGCATTTGTCATATTTCAACAATTTAAAATTCTTGTGGAAAAGCAAAGTGGTTATTGTCTAAAAACATTACACATAGATAGAGGGGGAGAATTCACTTCTAATAAGTTTGATTCTTATTGTAAAATGAATGAAATTCAAAGGAAATTGACAACTAGTTATACTCCCCAACAGAATGGCATTGGTGAACGTAAGAATAGAACAATTGTTAAGATGGCTAGGAGCATGATGAAAGGTAAAAGCCTTCCAAACATTTTTTGGGCTGAAGCTGTAGCTACATATATTTATTTGCTTAATATGTGCCCAACAAGAAGTGTGTAAAATATTACCCCCTATGAAGCATGGTGTGGAAGAAAACCAAATATTTCTCATTTAAGTCTTTGGTTGCATTGTTTATGCTCATGTTCCTACTGAAAAGAGAAGAAAGCTTGATGATAATATTGTGAAATGCATTTTTATTGGATATTGTGAGGAAACCAAAGGTTATAGATTGTACAATCCAGAAACTAAAAAATTAATGATTAGTCGTGATGTATTATTTGATGAGAAAGAAGAATGGCAGTGGAATCATGATGTGCAACAACAAACTCCAAGTATTGTTGTACAAGAAGATGAATCTTTTGTTTCTTCAAATCCATCCAGTAATCAAAATACTTCAAAGGCAACATCCACTCCACATCTTCTGCTACTTCAAGTCTTATTTCAAGTTCAAGTCCTCCTCCGAAAAAGACAAAGTCTTTAAATGAAATTTATGGTTATACTAATTTTGCTTTGATGTCTCAAATTGAAGCAGAATCAAGATGTTTTGAAGATGCAGTAAAAGAGTTAGTTTGGTGCAAAGCAATGGATGAAGAGATGGCAACAATTAAAAAGAATGAAACATGGGAGCTTGTGGATCCTCTTACTAAAAAAGAAGTCATTGGGGTGAAATGGTTGTATTAAACCAAGTATGCAGTTGATGGATCAATACAAAGGCACAAAGCAAGGTTAGTAGCAAAGGGATATGCTCAACAACCAAGGATTGACTACAATGAAACATATGCTCCTGTTGCAAGATTTGATATAATCAGAATTGTTTTGGCATTGGCATCACAATATGAATGGTTAGTTTATCAATTTGATGTTAAATCGGCCTTTCTAAATGGTGAGTTGAAAGAAGATGTATATGTTCACTAACCCCAAGGATATGAAGAAGCAAGAAATGGACACAAAGTCTACAAATTGAAAAAGGCTCTTTATGGGGCTTAAACAAGCTCCAAGAGCATGGTACAGTAGAATTGACACTTATTTTTTGAAAAAGGGGTTTAATATAAGTGAAAAGGAACACACATTATATATCAAGTCAAATGGTAATGATATAATAATTGTGTGATTATATGTAGATGACTTGATATACACATCTTCAAGTAATTTATTAGTGGAAGAGTTCACAGAGGCTATGATGACTGAATTTGAAATGACTGATTTGGGTTTTCTCCGTTACTTTCTTGACATAGAAGTGACACAGATGAATGATGGAATTTTATTTCACAAGAAAAAATATGTTTCAGATCTTCTAAAAAAATGGAATGGGAAATTGTAAACCCATGAGCACACCCGTGAATACAAATGAAAATATGTAGAAGATGGAGCTGAAAAGGTAGATGCTCAATCCTATAGGAGTCTGGTAGGAAGTCTTTTGTATCTTACTACCACTAGGCTTGATACTATGCATGTAGTAGGCTTGATTTCCAGATTCATGCAAAGTCCAAGTAAGATTCATTTTGGAGTAGCAAAAATAATTTTGAGGTATGTGTGTGGAACAAGAAATCATGGAATTTGGTATGCTTCATTAAATAATTTTGGGTTGGTTGGTTATACAGATAGTGATTGGGTTGGCTCTTTCAATGATAGAAAAAGCACTTCAGGTTATGTATTCAGCCTTGGATCAAGTGCAGTATTATGGTGTTCAAAGAAGCAACCAACTATTTCATTGTCTTCTACAGAGGCATAGTATATTGCAGCAGTAACAACAACATGTGAAGCAATTTGGTTGAAGAAAGTATTGTTAGAACTAAAACAAGAACCAAAATATGCCACAACTATTTACTGTGATAACTTGTCTACCATTGTCATAACTAAAAATCGAGCGTTTCATAATAAAACCAAACACATTGATATCAAATATCATTTCATCAGAGACTATGTGGCAAAAGGAGAAATTCAAATAAAGTTTTGTACAACAAATGAACAGCTTGCATATATTTACCAAATAACTACCTAAATGGAAGTTCAAATACTTAAGGGATATGCTTGGAATCACCTCATTAAGCATTAAGGGGGAGTGTTGAGGATAATGCTTAAAATAAGCTATGTAATCGCTGACAAATTAGCCAACAAATTTTGTGCTCTGAGTTATAAGAATTAAGGCAACACATTTATAGATTAGTCAGTTATCATTCAGCAAATTATTAGGGACAGCAGATTAATCAAATAATGGATAATCAAATTAGAAATATGTCAGGTATATAATAATGTATTCATTGCTCCTATGGAGATATGAGATTCCAATGAGGATTCAACTCATGGATTGAGAATCAGACTTCTCTTATTTTTGTTCATTAGTTTTGTTTATGTTTTCATATGTATGCTCTTGATAGATTTAACAGTTGTCGAATGCATGCTGCCAGAAAAGCTCCTGGGCATGTTTTACCTGCAATGGTTTTACATCATATACTACAGCGTTTTGGAGAAAAGCGTCTAAGTAAATCTTGATCACGAGATGTGATCAAAATCAAACTACGTGATCCCACCACATCTGTGACTAGTAGAATACTTATTTGGTCAATATGATCTACGTCATCCAAAACAATCAGAACCTGGAGGAGCGCGAAAAATATCGGTTCTTTGTCTGTATCTTCAATTCGAAAATCAAAATTCAACATATCCCAAAGGAGCTTCTGCTGCAAAGACCGTAAATCTTTCTTTTTGATGTCGGACAAAAAACGAGACCTACTAAAATCCGAACACTTCAAATTGTAGATTTATGTAACCAGAGTTTACTTGCCTACTCCGGCCATTCCAGCAATCCCCATGATCATTGTGCCATTTAACTCGCTCTGTTTCTTAATTTTATCATTTATTTCCTTCACAACTGGATCAAGTCCAACTAGGTATTTAGGCAGCTCAAATGGTTCCCACGTTACCCCTTTTCACACAGCTTTGACAATCTCCTCCAAAACCTCTCCATGGTCACTGTAAAAACAACAATCGGGTACATGCAATCATAAATTATGAGAAGGAAGAGCAGACTTTGACAAATCCAAGATTCCTAATAAATAAGGTATTCACTTTTCATACATTTTGAACAATAGCCCTGAAATCTTTGAGGTTTTGTTGAGGGTTGTCTTCCATTTATTGATGTCTTTCATGGCGACTCTGCCTTTGCGTTGGTGTTCTTCAAAGGCTTCTCTGTGTTAGGTATTAATCACGAACGGCACCACTCACTATTCATACAGTGTCGATCACTGTTCAACATTCAGCATAGTCGGCTAGTGTCAGTATCATCTGGCAGTTATTTTTCATCCATAGCTGGAAATGTGTATAAATTGCGATGTTTAGTAATGAAAGAAACAAGCTTTCGGTGTGGATTTTGTTCTCTAATATGGTATCAGAGCTGCTGGTGGTAGCTTTGTTGTAGCTGTGTGTGAGGCCACTTGTGAAGCTGAATGTTTTGCAGAGAGCATGAGCTGTGGGAAAGAACCTTATTGAAAATCTCTTATGGTGTGCCACTGTGTTGTGAGCCAGCGTGAAGAAATTATTGTGTGAGAGTCGAGTGTTAACTGAGTGGGGTGAGAGCTGTGTTATCTCTGCAAGGGTCTTGAATTGCTGCAAAGAGTCTTGTTAATACAGTGGAGTTTTGTGCTTCCAAGTGCTTGCTAATCCGGTGGATTTTTGCAATTTGGGTGAAAGCTGCAACCAGATGTGCAAGTGTCAGGCTTGTTGTGTTGCAAAGTGTTGCAAATATCATAGTGGCTACCATATGTCATTTACAGATTCCAACTAAATTAGAGGTGCCTTCAACCAACTTATGCATTAAAGCAAATAATTTCATGTTTCTTGAAAATCGCGTAAGTAGTTTGAGTTAAAAGGTTTCAACCCTCTTTTACCTATTTTAAAACAAAGAAAATCAAATTTTGGCTTGTTTTTTGTGGGGAGACGTAAGTTTTTTAAAAGATTTTCTTTGTTTTAAGTGTTGAGACTAAATTTAAAAAGGGGTATTTGTTTTTAATGAGAATATTATCCTAATGAGTGATAAGGTTTTTTAGTATTTATTTTTTATTTGAAGTGGTGAAAGGTAAAAAAAAAATGTTGGTGGAAATTTTTAATAGTGAAAAAGAGTTAGTAAAGATTTTTATGGTGCATGTGTGGTGAAAGTTTTCTGGGATTTGGTGAATTTGGGTGCATTTGGATTTAGATTTTGTGGCATTTTGTTGATTGGAGAAATTTTTTTTCCATCATGTCAAATTTTTTGGCTGATACTTATTTGAATGAATCCACCAAACTTGATGGAGGAAATTATGTGAATTGGAAATTCAAGTTGTTGGCTATTTTAGAGGGTTATAATTTGTGGTCCATTGTGAGTGGGGATGAGCCCAAACCCACTGTTGCAGCTTCTATTCCGGATTAGGAGTGAAGGGAAACGAAAGCAAAGGTGTTGTTGCGTATGTCCATAAAAGACAACATTATTCCTCACATCAGAGATTGCAAGACATCAAAGGAAACATGGGATATGCTGAAGGGTTTGTATGAAACAACAAATACAAACCGGATCTTGTTTTTGAAGACTAAGCTTTTATCTCTAAAAATGGAAGCAAATGAAAATATAAGCAATTTCATATCTTGCATCAAAAATTTAAGTGATAAGTTAGGAGATATTGGTGAAAAGGTGTCTAGTACTGACTTAGTCACCATCACATTAAATGGCTTATTGCAAGATTGTCGAATTTTTGTTTCAAGTCTTTCAGCTAAAGAGAAGCCCCCTGCATTTAATGAATTGACAGGAATTCTTCTACAAGAGGAGGAAAGGATGAAGAGCTTTAATTTTGGCTCTAGTAGTTCAGATTTGGCATTGATGGCCAAGGCCAATCATCCATACAAGACAAGCCTTGGGACAAGAACAAAGGAGGAAAGTTTCAAGCAAAACAGAAAGGTATGACACAGTCTAAATTTCCAATCCATGATAAGAGAAATGATGTTTGTTATTATTGTGGCAAACCTAGGCATCATTCTAAAGATTGCTATAAAAGGAAATATAATGAGTCTAGGCAAAGAAACGGAAGGCATAATGGAAATTTTGTGGACAAAGATACCTCAATCAGTGATAGATTTAAAAATCTTAAATTGTTTGTTTCTGATGTTGCATTGTCTGTGGAAAATGATGATGTGAATTCTTGGTTCATTGATTCTGGTGCATCACTCCATATGTCTTGTAATAAGGAGTGGTTTGATGAATATTATGAAAACATTGATGGGACATATGTTTATCTAGGAGATAACAGATCATTTAAAGTTCAAGGTTATGGAGTAATAGGTGTGAATTTGCCTAATGGACAAGAAAGACAGATCCATAATGTGATGTGTGTTCCTGGTATCAAAAAGAATTTAATTTATGTTTCTACTATTGCTGACCAATATTTGAAGGTGGAATTTGTTAAATCACAGTGCGTAGTGAAAGACATTCAAGATCAGTACAAGGTTATTGCCACAGGTACCAGAGTTGGAGGCTTGTATAAGTTGGATGTGACTAGGAAAAGTCATCAAGCGTTGACACCTACAACAATATCAATAGTAGAGTTATGGCATCAAATGTATGGACATCTAAATCACAAAGATTTAATGCTACTTCAAAAGAACACAATGGTTGAAGGTCTTCCTGTCTTGAAAAATGATCATGTTGAATGTGAAGCATGTGTACTTGGAAAGCAACATAGGGAGGAATTTCCTATACATAAAGAAAAAAGGCAAAGGGAAATACTTGAATTAATTCATACTAATGTATGTGGACCTATGCAAACTAGATCTATCGGTGGAGCATAGTATTTTCTTATTTTTGTGGATGATAGATCTAAGTATACATGGGGTTATTTCATAAGAAAGAAGAGTGATTTTTTTGAGTACTTTAAAGAGTTTAAGAATATGGTGGAAAAAAAAAACTAATAATTGCATAAAAATTTTGAGATCTGATCAGGGGGGAGAATATAAATCAAGAGAATTTAATCAAAATTGTAAAAGCAATGGGATTCTACAACAATTTAAAGTTCCACATACACCTCAGCAAAATGGAGTTGCCGAGAGGAAAAACAGAACACTAGTTGAATGTGCATATAGTATGCTTCAAGGTAAAAATATTTCTAATGGTTTTTGAGCTGAAGCTATTAATATTGTTGTTTATTTGAAAAATAGGAGTCAAACCAAAAGTTTAGAGCTTAAAACACCTTTTGAAACATTTTATGGGTACAAACCAAAAGTGAGTCATTTAAGAGTTTTTGGTTGCAGGGCATTTGCTCATATTCTAAGAGATGAAAGAAGAAAACTTGATGCAAAGTCCATTAAGTGCATATTTATTGATTATTGTGTTGATCAGAAAGCATACAAGTTGTTTGATCCAAGTACTCATAGACTGCTTGCATGTAGGAATGTGGTGTTTCATGAGAATGCAAACGAAGGTGATAAAATGAATAATATTGATGTATGGCATGATACTGATGATTATGTCAAATTAGATACAAGTGTTGAACAAGAACAGGAACAAGCACAGGAACAAATACAAGTTCAAGAGCAAGGAGCATCAAGCAATCATGATACTCCAAGAAGAAGAGAGGAGACTCCGCAAAGCAGAAAGAAAGATGAAAGCAGTAAAACTCCAAGAAGGTCATCAAGTCAAAGTCAGGTACCTGTAAGGTATAAAGATTATGCATTAATGTCTCTTGTTATGAATGTTGTAGAACCTTCAAGCTATGAGGAAGCTAAAGAATATGAAGAATGGAGAGATGCAATGAATGAAGAATATAACTCTATAATGAAGAATGACACATGGGAATTAATAGAATTTCCTAAAAACAAAGTTCCCATAGAATGCAAATGGATGTATAAATCCAAGTTTAATGTTGATGGAAGTATTGATAAACATAAAGCTAGATTGGTTGCAAAAGGATATTCACAAAAGGAGGAATTGATTATGAAGATACTTTTGCACCTATAGCTAAGTTGAACACAATTAGAATCATGATTGCATTAGCTACAAAATATAATTGGAAAATGCATCAGTTAGATGTCAAATCTGTATTTTTGAATGGTGAGTTAAAAGAAGAAGTTTATTTGGTTCAGCCTAAAGGGTTTGTAAATCAGGGACAGGAGCATCTGGTTTGGAGGTTAAAGAAAGCTTTATATGGTGTGAAACAAGCACCAAGATCTTAGTATGTGAAAATTGATTCTTTCTTTTATGAGAAACAAAAATGATCCTAACTTGTACATCAAGGAAGATGAAGGTGGGAATGTTGCTTTAATATCTGTATATGATGATGATCTTATAATAACAGGAAATGCATGCAAGTTGATTGAAGAAATTAAAATTCAGTTGTCACATGTATTTGGGATGAAGGATCTTGGTGAATTGCATTATTGTTTACGTCTTGAAGTTTGGAGGGAATCTGGTAAGACACTAATCACACAAAGCAAATATACAAGGGAAATCCTTAAAAGGTTCGATATGATTGAATGAAAGGCAACATCTACTCCTTTAGAAAAGAATGTCAAATTGTGCAATGATGATGGAACCAAAGAGGTGAATGGAACTATGTATCGTCAACTGATGGGAAGTTTGAACTATCTCACCACTACCAGGCCAGATATAGCATATTCTGTCAGGATACTTAGTCAGTTCATGGCTAAGCTTTGTGAAAGCCACTAAAAAACAGCAAAGAAAGTCCTTCAATATCTGAAAGGAACACTTAATTTTGGTATTATGTATACTGATGAATTTGATGTTGAGTTGACAGGTAATTTTGATTTTGGCTGGGCTGGAAAACTAGATAATAGGAAATCTACTATTTGATACGTGTTCAATATTGGTTCAGGACCAATATCATGGAGCAATAAGAAACAACCAACTATTTCCTTATCATCCACTGAAGCTGAGTATAAAGCATTATGCAGTGTGAACTATGAAGCAATATGGCTTAGAAGGATACTTGAAGATGTTGGAGAAACACAACAAGCACCTACAATAATCAAATGTGACAATCAAAGCACTTTCAAATTGGCAAACAATCCTATATATCATGCAAGGGCAAAACACATTGACACACAACATCACTTTGTAAGAGAAAAAGTGCAATCAGAAGAAATTGACTTATCATATTGTAATACAAATGAAAATATCGCTGACATATTCACTGAGCCTCTTGGAAAGGCTAAATTTGAAATGCGTAGAAGTAAGTTGTGCGTTATTGAAAATCCAAATTATGTTGTAAGCCTAGTTGAGACTTAGACCAACAGGCAAGTTAACATGTAGATCGTGAGTAAGGGGAGGTGTCAGGTATTAATCACGAACGACGCTGCTCACTATTCAGACAACGTCGATCACTGTTCAACAATCAGCATAGTCGGCTAGTGTCAGTATCATTCGGTGCAGTTATTATTCATTCGTAGCTAGAAATGTGTACAAATTGGGATGTTCAATAATGAACAAAATAAGATTTCAGTGTGGATTTTGTTCTCTAATACTTTGTAACATCCACTGTCCCTGTCAGTGTAATGGAGGTCTATAGGCTCAACGTCATAAAACACAGGAATGATCTTTCTGATGCATCTCAAAATCCAACACAATTCAAACAGACGCCAACTTGATTCAGCGTAATGCTTACTGAAAATGGCAATATGCACTGACCCACTCTTAATGTCTGCCACAACTATAGGAGAGAGCTCATCTTCCATGTGGAGTTCATTTTCATCGAGAACTATGCGGAGCCTGCAAGATTTGAGGTGATGGTAGATGAGGTTGGACAGAGTCTTCTTGACATCGGGATCCTCGTGATTTATAAAAACGTTGTATGTCGCTGACACTGGTTTTGTGGCAGCGGACTCCATAGCTACTGTGTCTTACAAACACAAATGGAGAAGGGATGGCATCAACTAGAAACGAAGATGAGCTGAAGGCTTAGCCAGTCAATGAAGGCACTAATTGCGGGATGAGAAGAATGTAAAATGTTACCAAGGAGAACTGTCCATTGGTCATTTATAAAATTGGCTTTCTAACATAGTCCACATGCCTCATACTGTAACATTATGGGTTAAAATTCTGTGTATTCAATTTCCGTTTATAACCATTCACAATGAACGTGGTAAAAGTTAGTGAAACATTAAGATATGGAACAGTAAGTTAGTGAAGCATAACCATGCCGATGAGTACAAGGCCATATAAAAGTTGTCAAAATAATTTGGAGTAGTCTATGGAAGCTAAGGAATTGTCGGTAATAATGGTCAAAAGTGGTCGAAATTTGAGTTAAAAATTTCAAAAAAATTTGTAGATGAAGTGTTTGAATCATGTTTTTGATAATGGAAATGGATTCAACACCATTAAAAATGTCTAACGCACTTAAAATTGTAAATTTTGACATTTTTTATTTAAATTTACAAAAATCCCCCAAATTTTCTAAAATATAGTCAAAATTTCTGTAACTTTCAACACACAAAAAAGCGTAATTTTTAAACCACCGCAAAATAATTTGGGAAGAAACATGTGTGATGCCGAAATATAAGGTGGGGTCGTACTATGTTGTCCACCAATAGACGGAGTATGATGCATCCCCCCATGTGACACCGATCATTGCTTCCTTTAAAATTAATTCAACCACAACAGTGGCACGCGAGACGATGTAATCTTAGTCAAGTGATTCCATTAAAGACTATTAATGGACTTTTTTTGTAAACAAATTTAAGAAATTGTATAATGTTTAATCAGGATTTCGGATTTAGCTGTTAGCTACGGTTTAGAATTTAGTGATTCCCACGAGTGCAATGGGATTGAAAAGTCGTGAAAATAGGTGTGAAAAGAGATCAGATAATTACAAAGTGGTGGAAACTAATTTTGAAAAGGAACATAATTGATGTTCTGAAGATGCTATGAGTGGAGTGCTCAAATATTTCCATGCCGCACCATGAAATTGAAAGGATTAATTAATGGGCCAAGCGTGTATTGTAAATCTTCCGGACATTATTCCGAACTGTTTGTGAGTTGTGTGGTAAGGGAGTATGATGCACCGCCCCATGACACATGTGACCGCTGCCCAGAAAATGTAATTCCATGATGTGCGAGACAATGTCGACATGGCATCTAATCCGTGGATGTCGCTGAGTTGGATAAACACCATGTATCGTAAAGCCTTTTGCAGATGGAATCTAGTGACATTCCATTTTCAGAAGAACCGGAGCAATAGTGACAGTATTCTTTTAATCTTCATCACCAACCAAAATGTTATTTAATTCATTTTCAATATTTCTTTTGCGCTGCTATTGCAATGTTTATGTAGTTAAAT
>APFE031646636.1:388983-421995 GCA_000404065.3 Pinus taeda | reverse complement strand
AAAAATTTAGCTTTAGCCGAAAAACTAAATATTTTCTCAATGTTTCTGATTTTCCGAGATCACACTAAGGTGCAGGGAAAAGAGCATACGCATGAGAAAAAAAATTCCTTCCTTTCTGTTTCTGATTTGCCTAGATCGCACAGAGTCGCAGGGCAAAGAGCATACGCAGAAATGAAGGGTATAGATCCGGTTAAAAAAAACTAAATAAACCGAAACCGAAATAAGCAGAGAGAAAATAACAGTAAACTGCAAATAAGGACTGTATACCTCCAGATCTTAAAAATGACGCAGATAGGGCTACCGGAAACCTTTTCGCGTGAAACGAAAGGGGTTCCTCACTGGAACAGATGCTCCGAACACAACAGAGCAGTCCTCTCGGCCCGGAAGCAGTCAGAAACAGTAGATCTAGGAAACGACAGCCGCATGCAGTTCTACCGGCTTCAGATTTGGATCACCAACGGACGCGGCCCTCAAATAACTCTGATACCATGTAGGAATTTACAGGGTAAGTTCCTCAGACAGAACACCAGAAGGACACCGCTCACAAACAGATCACAGATCAATACACCAGTATTTTGACGTGGTTAAAACCCTCAGAGAGGGAAACAGTCCACGGCCTGCGCCAACGTGGCTACTACAGGCAATTTATTAATAAAAGAATGAAAATTTACATAAGCTTCTCTCATGCACGGTTAACCTACAAATGACCCTCCATGCGCTTTAAATAGAATTCATGGACCAATCGGGTGTCAAGCCACGGATCAAGTGTCGGTAATCCCGAGGAGAGAATGAACCGTCGGATCACTACATATGGTGACCGTCGAATTGTAAGTTACAAAATGTACAACGGTAAAGAAACACACTTTACCTAACTCTATACTAGACCAAGTTGAACTTAACTATTCCTATGTGTCGAAATATCCTAACAATTTTATATTATTTCATAATAAAGTTTTGATTTAATTTAATTATAATTTTAAGCTAGTAAAACATCAAGTACCCTAGAATGTTTCCCATTGCTAGACGTTTTTTTTTTTAATTGCTTTAAACACCCCTAGAAATGCTTTGCAGCAAGGCCTTCCAATTGATATCATTTTTCTGCAATTCCAGATGTCAAAGTTTCTATTCTAGAGTGATGGAGATGCAGCGTTGCGTGTTGGTGGGAATATCGTCAAATTTTTATTCTAGAGTGATGGAGATGCAACATTGCGTGTTGGTGGGAACATAGACTAGTACTCATATTGGGCTATGCATTTATATACACCCTTTGGCTCTAGTTTTCCAACCATAAATCTCTCTCACAAAAGCACTGTCTTGACTGGAACCCTTCTTATGGTCACAATGGCAAGAACTTCATATAGAGACCCCACATTCTTTACATAATTCTCAATAATCGGTGGTAAGCCGGAAATAAGGTCACTTCAGAAGAAACAAATTCCTGGTACATGTGAATTAACCCTGGCAAACAATCCATTCAAACCTTTTATGTTGAGTTTTCTCCGTGCTAAATATTTATACTTTTCTGCCTTCCATCGTTCCGAGCGAACATTATGGTCAAAAAAATTTCTGAAATTAGGAAGGGACACCAACCTCCCTGTGGTACCTTATTCAATACAGATGATAGATAAACGCCTTCAGGATAGCAAAAAACAGATTGAAGGGTAGTATAAGAAAAATATTTTGTGTAAACGATGTCCCGTGCACTATTTGTCATAGATTATCCTTCTAATATTCTCACCAGTGAAGGAAACAAGTTTTTCCATGTCCCAAAAGTCAATAAAAACAACATATTATCAATACAACAATGCTAAGGTTTCTATCTTCCTATATTTTAGATCACAACTGAGCATCAAGGGCTGGCACTTCCAAAGGAGCGTGACCAATTCTTCTTAAAATTCGCCACAACCAAAACAACGCCATCAAGACCAAATGTGGAGGCATAAAAGGTGCACGGAAAGTTTTCGAGAAGATGATTGAGCGTGATATTGTCTCATGGAATGCAATGATTGTTGGTCACGCTCAGCATGGGGATGGGGTGGAAACCTTAAGACTTTTTGAGCAAATGCTACTGACAGGCATTAGGCCAGATGCCATAACCTTCCTTGGTGTTCTCTCTGCTTGCAGCCATACAAGTCTAGTTGATCGAGGACATTATTACTTTCTTTCCATAAGGCATGAACATAACATCACACCAAGAATGGATCATCATGCCTGCATGATTCACCTTCTTGGTCGTGCTGGTCGTCTAGACGAGGTAGAACATTTCATCAATAAGATGCCATTTGAACCTGATGTCAGTATCTGGGTGGCACTGCTCCGTGCTTGCAGAGTTCACGGCAATATAGAAATAGGAAAGCGTGTCGCACAATTGCTTTTCAATTTGGAGCCGCAAAATACTTCTGCATATGTGCTGCTTTCAAATATCTATTCTGCAGCTGGCAAGTGGGATGATGCAGCCAAGGTTAGAAAAATGATGAAAGACAGAGAGGCTAAAAAGAAGTCACGGTTCAGCTGGATTGAGGTCAAGAATAGAGTACATGCATTCATGTCAGAAGATAGATCACACCCACAAATAGAGGAAGTTCATGCAATGTTGAATACATTGGCCGGGCCAATGGAGGAGGCAGGTTATGTACCGAACACAAACTTTGTCCTCCATGATATGGAAGATGAACATAAGGAACATGTCCTCTACCATCACAGTGAGAAGCTAGCCATTGCATTTGGGCTTATGAGCACACCTCCTGGGGCCCCTATTCGAATAATAAAGAACCTCCGTGTATGTGGTGACTTTCACAATGCTGTCAAGTTTATTTCTAAGATTGTTGGACGTGAAATTGTAGTAAGGGACATTATAAGTTTTCACCATTTTTAGGAATGGAGCGTGCTCTTGTCAAGATTATTGGTAATACAAGATGAAGTTTGAGCACTATTTGGGAGTGGGTTGAATGCTTCTCTATACTATCCTCTATTGGTCTAGAAGTTGCCTATTGTGACACGCGGAAATAAAGAGAAACATGCTGAGAATATGTCAGTTGTCTCGTAGCTTCTTCATGTGGAGCAGGCTCACCTATGGTAAGTTTCATACAAGACTCTTTATTGCTTTGATAGCATGGATGGATGCGTTAAAAGTTTAGTATGTTAAGCTTGATTATTGACAAGACGGTTCTGATCTTGTTGCATGACACATAAGACACTTTCTTTTATAGTACTCATTTTTAACATTTTTGGCTGTCTTTATCGCTGCACCAGTTTGGCAAATTGTCAAAATTTCCCTTTGGAGAAATGTTAGGAACATCACTTTCTAAAGAGAACAAAAGCATGGGTGAGAAGCAACATTACAAAACATATGTTTTTTCACAATTCTGCTTTTTATATGTTGAAGTGCTAATTCAGTCATTTATCATTATTGAGTTGCTCAGAAGGAGGGATGCAATCGATCTTTCTTGATCAGGAAACAAACTTGAACTTTTGAATGGAAGGGAACAAATTGCATGTTTATTAATGTCAAACATTGAGGAATCCCAACTTTGGAACGGCACGACATTGTTTATGTAAGCCCCCATCATTGTAAGTCAAGTTTATACTAATTTTATATTATTGTAGAATAAAGTTTTGATTTAATTTAATTATAATTTTAAGCTAGTAAAACATCAAGTACCCTAGAATGTTTCCCACTGCTAGACATTTTTTTGTTGAAATTGCTTTACACGCCCCATAAATGCTTTGCAGCTAGGCCTTCCAATTGATATCATTTTTCTGCAATTCCAGATGTCAAGTTTTTATTCTAGAGTGATGGAGATGCAGCATTGCGTGTTGGAAGGAATATCGTCAAGTTTCTATTCTAGAGTGATGGAGATGTAGCATTGCGTGTTGGTGGGAACATAGACTAGTACTCATATTGGGCTATGCATTTATATACACCCTTTGGCTCTAGTTTTCCAACCATAAATCTCCCTCACAAAAGCACTGTCTTGACTGGAACCCTTCTTATGGTCACAATGACAAGAACTTCATGCAGAGACCCCACATTCTTTACATAATTCTCAATAATCGGTGGTAAGCGGAAATAAGGTCACTGCAGAAGAAACAAATTCCTGGTACACGTGAATTCACCCTGGCAAGCAATCCATTCAAACCTTCTACGCTGAGTTTTCTCCGTGCTAAATATTTATACTTTTCTGCCTTCCATAGTTCCAAGCGAACATTATGGTCAGAAAAATTGCTGCAATTAGGAAGGGACACCAACCTCCCTGTGATACCTTATTCAATACAGATGATAGATAAACGCCTTCAGAGATAGCAAAAAACAGAGTGAAGGGTAGTATAAGCAAAATATTTTGTGTAAACAATGTCCCGTGCACTATTTGTCATAGATTATCCTTCTAATATTCTCACCAGTAAAGGAAACAAGTTTTTCCAAGTCCCAAAAGTCAATAAAAACAACATATTATCAATACAACAATGCAAAGGTTTCTATCTTCCCATATTTTACATCACAACTGAGCATCAAGGGCTGTCACTTCCAAAGGAGCGTGATCAATTCTTCTTAAAATTCGCCACAACCAAAACAATACCATCAAGACCAGTAACAATATAAGAAAAATAAAATATCTAACCATATATATGCTATTATTCTCCGCTGGTAATCTATAATTAGTGACGTTTCAAGAGCTGATGCAAATTCAAGCAGCAAGCTAGCCAATGTTGTCAATTTGCTGTAAAACATTTGGTAGACAAACTTTGAATCTCAAATTCACCAAACAATGAGCAGGATTAAATAGCTCTAATTATCTCCATATAGCCCAGCTCACATATCCACTATTAAAACTAAAGTAAATTGAAAACGCTCTCTTAAGAGAAATCTTACCTTGATTCATGAAACAGCTGTTATGAAATATCTATCTAACAAACTTACCTTGATTCATGAAACAGTTGTTATGAAATATCTATCTAACAAAATTGGGCACGTCTAAAGATTGTAGAAGAATCTGAAGTGTAATGGTTCAGATCTAAGCATAGGGTTAGGGTCTAGCCGCCAGATAACCAAACGTTGGACTTCAGAGGAAAACCAGGTCGGGGATTTGAAATCCCCCTTCAGATCTTCTTATACATCACTATCAGATTCGCATCTGGAAAAGCAGGTAGCCCGCCAGGAGCACGAACTCTGCAGGGCCATGTTGCCTAAAGCAGCCTGCATATCTTGACAATTGTGAGTTATATAATCCGTGGTATTATCTTGTTTTAAGAAGACAGAAGGCTCAGAAACAAAAATGGGATATTGCCTAAAACAGCCTGCATATCTCGACTTATCGCGAGTTATATAATCTGTGGTATTATCTTGTTTTAAGAAGACAGAAGGTGCACTGGAGCAACAATATCATATAATGGATTGAAAATAGAATGTGTTGTAATCGGATCGAATAACGGATTGAAAATGTCAAAATTAGCAGAATGAAAGTAGATTCTGTATCCAGTAACAAATTTGGCATCAAAATAGTAAGGATGCCAGATTAAGCAACATAAAAAAATTGGCAGAAAACAGATAGAAAATATCAAAAAATTGAAAATAAATACTGTGCACAGGAGCTCCACAATATTTCAGAACTGTGAATAATGGATAACTTTGTGTGATCATGCCTCGCATGCATAAAAGGCAAAGAAATAAGTTATTTAACCTGAATTTTAAAACCCTCCAACTCAGTATACTCTCATAATATAGAGGGTCCTTTATTTTTTAAAAGCAGAGGAATATCAATGCATGTGAAACACCATGTTTTCATTGAGGATGCAAAGGTAAAACCACATGAGGAACGGGCAATGGGTCTCGGACGGCAGCAGGATCCGCAGGCACGCGAAGGTTTAGGCTAAAGTCTAAAGCCTATCTGAAGACACTCCGCAAACCATAGGGCACGGTTGTCGGTCTGTCTCGTTTCACATCCACCGACCACATCCCTGTCGCCATCTCCGTCGTTCCTCTGTTTCACGATCACCGCGAAGCTGCAGACAATATGGACGGGCACATGGAAGACCTGGTGGATTACTCAGCGGATCCGTTAGAGGACCGCATTATCTTTGATAATCCATATTTTGCTGGCTCAGCCATTCACAGTTCCTCGGTCTCTTCATTGGCTCCTTCATACCCTAACCCTAACCCTAATTGTCCCCCCTCTACAGTGATCTCAGATTTCACCCCCGGTTTAGCCGCACCTCCGCTATCTCCTGGCACGGAACACCTCTTGGCTACTCTCTCACCCAAGGTTTTGTCTTTTGACCAGGCCTTTCTAGGGTGACCCGCCTTCGTTAGCGATCCCTCAATCCTCGGCTCCTCACTCCCAACCATCCCGGGGATTCGACCCTCCGGCTGTTTCAGTACCCCTGCGGTAAATGTGAAGCCCGTTAAGCCCACACCTCCTGAAGGTGTTACCAGCCCTTTGGTTGATCATCCCTCGGCTCCCCGCACGAAGAAACAGAAGACCAAGTGCATCAAGGCGACCGATAAAGAGATTACGGTCCCGTTTAGAGATCCAGCTGATTTTGGGGGCGCGACTCTCATGGCTCGATCGGTTCTGGTGGGACACGTGAGGGGTCGCACCTTCACAGTGGACAGATTGACAAAATGGATAGAAGAGATCTGGGGCAACCTGCTCAAAGATCTACCTGAGGTTCACATTCTTCCGCGCGGCTGGTTTTCTCTACACTTCTCCAAGGAGGACTACATCGACCTTGTTCTGGCAAAATATTGGCATATTGAATCTGCACCTGTTCTGCTCAAGCGATGGAGCCCCCTGTTCGATCCAGAGCGCGAACAGATCGGAGCTGGTCCACTGTGGGTTCGGCTGCCAGGACTCCCTCTTCAATACTAGAGTGAAGAGGCTCTACAAAGAATTGGGAATGCACTGGGTACGTATCTGGACCACGACAGGTCATACATTGAATCCAAGCAGAGAACCCTCGCCCGTGTTCTGGTGCACCTGGATACGCGAGAAGGGCTGGAGAAGAAGATCACACTTACATGGGGGAAATTCAGCAGGATTCAGTTACTAGACTACGAGGGTGTTCCATTTCGGTGCTATCACTGCCATCAAGTAGGGCATTTAGCAAAGGATTGCCCATTACTCAAAAGCCCGGATGCATCCCCAAAAATCTCGCCCTCGGTCACGCGGGAAGCTACTCCGATCATCATCCGCACAACTCAGGGTGGGACGCCGGCACAGGAGAAGTCGGCGAAACCAAGGCGGATGGAGCAGAGACCTCCATCGCCTCCACTGACAAGGGCAAGAGCGGCGGCGGCAACATCACAGACTCCGGGTACTAGTCACACCCCTGTCTCTGTCTTTCGAATGCACATCTGCATTACCATCTGCATCTGCATCATGCACTATGGCACATTGTCCCCCGTCTGTGCCCCCTCTGAGTGATTCCACCATTCCGCCTACCATCTCCCATTCCCCATCCTCTCCATCTTTATCTTCTTCCTCAAGATCATCACACCCTTACTCCCTTCGTTCCCGCCCTCTGATCTCGGGATCCTGTGGGGGTTTGGGCATCATACCCCTGAATTTGGGGTATCAGACCACTCGGGGTCGCAAATCGGATCTCTCTAAAGCTATTTGGAAAGCCGGTGCAGAAGTTGCATCCGGAAGGCAGTCCACCATTGAAGGGGTCCTTAGAGCAGCACCCACCCCGCGATATGGTCCTCCATGAAGTGCCTATCATTTAATTGCAGGGGTTTGGCCAGTGAACCCAAAAAACTAGCTATTCGGAGACTTTTTGAATCTGAGCAACCTAACATCATTTTTCTCCAGGAAACCCTGGGCCCTGCTGCTTCCATTGTACATTGCCTAAACACTATGACTCCTCGCTGGAAATTTCTGGCCTCAGATGCCTCGAGGAGATCGGGGGGGCTGGCAATCGGAATCAACCCCAGAACTATCAGATTGGATTCTTCCTGGGGTGGGCAAGGGTTCCTAGGGGCGGACATATTCTCGGCGGATTTGGGTGTGGCATTCCGTATTGTGAATGTATACGGACCTTTTCAGCACAAAGAACCTTTCTGGAACAGACTGTTAAATCTATCCCTGATGACTGCGAGCCACACCATCCTGGGAGGTGATCTGAATTTTTCGCTGGGGTTCCGTGAATCTTGGGGCTCTATGGCACAAGTGGATCCGATCACAGACTTCATGAGGAATGCCCTAGAACAAGCAGACTTTGTGGATGTTCCCATGCATCAACCCATGCCTACATGGCGCAATAAGAGAGTGGGAGAAGCTGCATTGGCCCGCAAACTTGACCGTTTCCTTCTGAAGGGACCTCTGATTCAGGAACTGCACCACTACAAGCAATGGGTGGGATCTGGGGGTTTATCGGACCACTCCCCTATTCACTTGGAGATCCTTAGGCCTTTGGCTAAACCAAAGGCTCCATTCAAATTCAATCATACCTGGCTCCAAGATCAGGACTTCATCAAGCTGGTATCTGATTTCTGGCAGACTCACCCTATCAATAGGGAGGCATCATTGGCCAGAGGTTTCTGCAAGAACCTTATGGAGTTAAAACACATTGTCATTAACTGGGCCAAGGAGAAGAACAAAAGGGATTCGGCACAGCTCATATCTGTGGAAGAAGAGCTGAGCTCTATGCTTGATGATAGAAACCTGGGATTCAGATCGGCAGGGGATAAGACTCGACTAATTGCACTTGAAAATCAGCGGGCCTCACTACTTAAACAACAGGAGGAATCCCTCAGGTTACGTAGCAGGGCTATTTGGTTAAAAGCAGGGGATGAAAACTCAAAATTCTTCCACAACTTCGCAAAAGGAAGGAAAGTGTCCAACACCATCTGGAGCCTGCCCCACCCAGAAGGGGGTTTGGCTGATAATTTTAACAAACTCTCCCAGTTGGTTACCGCACACTTTCGAGGCTTATTCAGAAATCCTCCGAGGGCAAACTTGGTTGAAATCATTGAAGTGGCTTCACACTTTCCGAGATTTGTAAATGAGGAAGACTCGGAAGAACTCATGAACCCGGTAACCATGGAAGAATTGGAAAGCACTCTCAAATGGTTCAAAAAGGACGAGAGTCCCGGACCTGACGGATGGACGATTGAATTTTATCTAGCTTTCTTTGAACAGATTGGCCAGGATCTGCTTAGTGTGATTGAGGAATGCAGGATATCGGGGTCATTATACCATGCAATAAATTCCACTTTCATTGCTCTCATCCCCAAGTCGGACTCTCCATCATCATTTGATGATTTTCCCCCTATATCCCTCTGTAATGTCCTCTACAAGATCATCTCAAAACTCATTGCCAATAGACTCAAGCCCATTCTGTCCACTCACATTGCCCCCCATCAATTCGCATTCCTCGAGGACAGGCAGATTCATGAAGCCATTGGGTCTGCCCAGGAGGCCTTACACTCCATCTGGACCAAACATCTCAAGAGTACCCTCCTGAAGATAGATCTCTCTAAAGCCTTTGACAGGGTTAGCTGGCTGTACATAAAGATGATCCTCATTCATCTGGGGTTCCCTATCTCCTTCATCAACTGGATTATGGCCTGTATCTCGACTCCTACATTCAGCATCCTGATCAATGGATCTGCCTCACATTTCTTTCATTCCGAAAGGGGCCTGAGGCAAGGCTACCCCCTATCTCCTCTATTGTTCCTCCTAGTCATGGAAGGACTGAGCCGCCTCATCATTTCAGCCACAAGTGATGGGACACTCCGGGGACTCAAGATTTCAGAAGAATGCTTCCTCACTCATCTTCTGTTTGTGGATGATGTTCTCATCCTTCTGGAGGGAAGCATGAGAGACACAATGACTTTCTCCCACATTCTGGCACTATTCTCACAAGCTACAGGAACGTAGGTGAACAGAGCAAAATCTACTATTACAATGACTCGTACATTGGTTAATGAAGCCCAACATGCCCTACAGGCTTTCCCATTTAGCATACACCCGATAGACAGAGGGCTCAAATACCTTGGCTTCTGGTTAAAACCCACATGCCAAAGGGTCGCTGACTGGACTTGGTTAATAGCGAAATTAGAAAAACGCCTCACATGCTGGAGCTACAGGTATATATCCAGGGCTGGCAGGCTGATCCTCATTAAAACAGTACTGGAGGTCATCCCGGTATTCTGGATGGCTCTTGCATGGATCCCCATACATACACTTGCTCGGTTACAGCAAATATGTAATAGATATCTGTGGGCAGGTAGTCAAGACAAGCGGATATTTGCATGGATCGGCTGGCAGAAGATAGCCATCCCAAAGAAGTGGGGAGGATGGGGACTCAAAGATCTCCCACTTTTTGCACAAGCACTGGCAGCAAAGATGAGTTGGGCACTGCTAACTAGTCAAAATTTATGGACTCGTCTCTCATACCATAAATACATTTGGCCCCTTGACACCATGGATTGGATCAGACTACCCACCTGGAACAGTACAGGGGCATCATCTTTTTGGAAAGCCATTATCTACTCAATGCCCATGATAAGGGACAATTTGGCTTGGAGGATCAGAGATGGTGCACAAGCCAGGATTGGCATTGACCCTTGGGCTGGCAGTGGGGGAAGGCATCAACTACCGCGTGAATTAGTTGAGTATCTTCTCACTCATGACATCAAGGTGATTGCACACATAGCGGACCAAGAAGCCTCTGATATATTCCATCAGGCCTGGCGCACATCTCAGCAATTGAACCTCCCACTGCAGTGGCATCAAGCATGGGAATCTTACAGGGAGGCTCTGACGGAATCTCACATTAGAATTACTGAGGGGCAAGACGAGCTGATCTGGAGTCCGTCGGATGCGGGATATTACACTCCGAAGGATGGGTATACACTCCTCATTAGCCACAAAAAACCGGATTCATTGATGGACTGGTGGCAAAACATATGGAAGTTATCCACACCCCCGAGATCCAAGCTATTCTTCTGGTGCGTTCTCCGAAATAAGGCACCCATAGGAGACAATCTTCAGCGCAGAGCACACCATGGCCCAACCTGGTGTGTGTTATGCAAATCCGCGTCGGAATCTACAGACCACCTGTTCCTACATTGCAGAGTCGCGATCGATTTGTGGACTAATATTAAAAACACCATTGCATACAACGGGTTTTGGGCAGGACAAAACATTATGGAGGCTTGGACTGAATGGTCTGTTAGACACAAAGGCACTAAAACGATAAGTCTTCCTGCCATAGTAATATGGCACTTATGGAAGACGCGGAACGAGATTGTCTTTCAAGATAAACCTGTTAACTGGCACCTGTTAGAAGCCCGCATCATTGCGGCATTCAACGAACTCCCGGATCCCCCACCTGCTCACGTTCGACGCCCCCACCCGCCTCCCCTCATAGACCGATCCACCCCGTGGGCTTTCTTTGACGGCGCAGCAAATCAGCAGAGCTGTGGAGGAGGAATCATCATACACAAATCGGATCAGCACCTCTACAGAATCAACGCAGGATTGGGCACTGGCTCAAACAATTATGCCGAACTTATTACTCTCAGACACCTCCTCCACTTTGCATTGGGCCATAACATCACTTGCATAAACATATTTGGGGATTCAAAAATCATTATAAACTGGTTCAACAACAATGCAATCTATCACATACACACACTCAGCATAATTTTGCATGAGATTCAAGAATTCAAATCTGCTTTTAACAACATCTCATGTTCGCACATCTACAGGGAGCACAATGAGAGTGCCGACAGATTATCCAAGGAGGCCGCGCTAATGGACCGAGGAGTATGGGAAGTTACCGAAGTTCATGGACAGCAGGAATTCAAATAGTACCACTGTCCATACATAGATCAGAGATACCAGCAAGCATCAGAGCAATAACTTTATGAAACTTTTTTGATTGATTATAACAGTATTTATGTAAATATTCCAAGAACATATAGAGCAGTAAGAGAGCCAATGTGGCTTTTTTGTATTATTTTTTGCAAAAATTTAAGATGACCCCGCGTGGAACATCTTAAGTTTGAACTGATCTCAATTTTGATGATGGCAAATAGGCACGCTGTATACACAGTGACCTCAAGCATATTCATAGCGATATCAATGTAATTTTCAAACCATTAATGAAAGTTACAGATTTTTCCAGTGGAAAAAAAAAATCAATGCATGTATGGTATCTGCAACTTTGAATAAAAGGCATGTTTTGACCACTGAAAAAAACCTTGTGTTCTTTAAAATATTATTCATACAGTTTTTGTCTCCATGGACAAAAATAGTGCTTTCAACAAGTCAGCGAACCAGCTACCCTTGCAAAGGACAGAGGAGGTTCAAACATATCCAGAAAGAGACGATCTAATTTTCTCAACCAATCTCTCATGCAATCCAAATTGACATGATTTGCCAAGAAGACAAGGCTCCCAAGGAGTCAATCATGCAGCTTGTTGGACTTGTTTATATACTAGATCTTTATTATACACCACCTTACATGTACTATTTTCCACAATAATAATTTGAAAATTTTAAGTAGGGAGTCAAGATGGCTTTACAAATATGGCACTGTTTAGGCCTGACACCTGGTTAAATTAAAATATATACCCTTTAACGAGGAATATGAAAGGCACACAGATAAGGCACGCAACAGCAATGGTGGGTACAACAACTCCCTGATCAAAAGCCTTTTTAATACCCCCTGTCCTGGTGACGTGTTGATAGATCAAGTATGCAGAAGCCGCTATGGAAATGACCATTCCAGCTTGGGTTCCTCTGCAAATCAAAAACATCCCATAAACTACCATCCACATTTCCAAACACCAATTCAATCATTCGTTAAGGAAAACAACAACTTGCCTCAGGTTCATGGCTTGATAAGGAGCAATAATCACCAATAACACAAATAAAAATGGCAGTTCCAATTCCCCTGTTCCCAACAAATTAAGTTTGTCAAACACTACAGTTCTGTCATGCAATTCAACTCAATATACTGTGCAGGAAAAAACGACCAAGTAAGTAAAATAGGATGGCATTTGAGTTCTTGTGACTCCCCAGGAATATAGTAAAATAGTCTAACAAGGAAGTCCAAAAAGGTAGTCCACAAACCATAATCACCTCTGTAATAATGTAGACAAACAGATCCAAATGTGGGGTGAAGTTTAAACTCTCAGTTCACTTCACTGGAATTTGTCTAATTTTGCAACTGGGAAGAACCTAGTCACCTGATCCAAGAAATGACATCTCCAGGTGCCTCTAGGGCTAACAGTGGAACAAGGAAAGATTTGTCGACGGCTGTGTGCTTTGATAACATCAAAACCCTGCAACACCATAATTGAATTATTTTTTGCCTCGACAGCTACTTGAGTCCCAAAAATAAAAGTTGACTTATGACTCAAAAAAGCCTAATGCCTTTCTTTAGAGTACTGACCTTTGGAAAGGGGCAAAAGTAAAAGCAAATAAAACTTGAGACATTTGTGTATAAAGATCTAAAGCTGAAATAAAAATTAAATTATGAACCCCAAGAGAGCCTTTGAGGTATTCCATTTTGTGAGAGGAATATATTGACAATTGGAAACAGCCAGAAAGCAAAAGCTAAAAAGCTCAACAGATTGTTGTAGTAGAAAAATCTAGTAAATTGAGGTTGCTTATCCCAAATTAGTTAGCATTCTGAAGGAGCCCCTTGTCTCAACAGTAGGCTTGAGAGAGATTGTCCTTAACAAAGTTATCCTTAGCAGAGTTTTGAACTTGAGAGAGATTGTCCTTAACAAAGCTATCCTTAGCAGAGTTTTGAGCTGATCTTTAGAGGGGGGATTGTATAGCTGGAAAACCAATCTGAGATGCTCCAAGAGAGATTGTCATTAACAAATTTATCCTTAGCAAAGTTTTGAGCTGATCTTTAGAGAGGGGATTGTATAGCTGTAAAACCAATCCAGGATGCTCTAAGAAAGGCTTATCTAATTATTGTTTTACACAAATTCTACACAAAAAGAAAGATGACCGAGAAAGCAATCATACTCACTTCACCGATCAACCATTAAGTTAGTAGGAGACACCACTTCATTGACAATACCACTCTGTTATCCATATCATTATGTTAGTAAGAAACACCACTTCATTATAACTAAACTTTAAACTGTATCCGACCAATCCTCACAACCAATGTGTGACCAACCCTCACAACCAATGTGGATCGAAAAGATTTATGCAACTACAATACAACACAACATGAATGGAATCATACTCACACGGCTGCAACGCTAAACAGCCAACACAAAGCTTCGGTTGAGAGCGCAACTGAGCATTCAGTGGAGAGCGCACCGCCACAGAAAAAGAAAGATGACCGAGAAAGCAATCATACTCACTTCACCGATCAACCATTAAGTTAGTAGGAGACACCACTTCATTGACAATACCACTCTGTTATCCATATCATTATGTTAGTAAGAAACACCACTTCATTATAACTAAACTTTAAACTGTATCCGACCAATCCTCACAACCAATGTGTGACCAACCCTCACAACCAATGTGGATCGAAAAGATTTATGCAACTACAATACAACACAACATGAATGGAATCATACTCACACGGCTGCAACGCTAAACAGCCAACACAAAGCTTCGGTTGAGAGCGCAACTGAGCATTCAGTGGAGAGCGCACTGCCACAGCTGCTTCTTGGTATACTGTGAATGAACCTGTCCACTTCCGATATTGAATCATTTTTTGCCTCAACAACTACTTGAGTCCCAAAAATAAAAGTTCAATTATGACTCAAAAAAGCCTAATGCCTTTTTTAGAGTACTGACCTTTGGAAACGGGCAAAAGCAAAAGCAAATAAAATTTGAGACATTTGTGTATAAAGATCTAAAGCTGAAATAAAAATTAAATTATGAACCCCCAGAGAGCCTTTGAGGTATTCCATTTTCTGAGAGGAATATATTGACAATTGGAAACAGCCAGAAAGCAAAAGCTAGAAAGCTCAACAGATTGTTGTAGTAGAAAAATCTAGTAAATTGAGGTTGCCTATCCCAAATTAGTTAGCATTCTGAAGGAGCCCCTTGTCTCAACAGTAGGCTTGAGAGAGATTGTCCTTAACAAAGTTATCCTTAGCAGAGTTTTGAACTTGAGAGAGATTGTCCTTAACAAAGTTATCCTTAGCAGAGTTTTGAGCTGATCTTTAGAGAGGGGGGTATTGTATAGCTGGAAAACCAATCCGAGATGCTCTAAGAGAGATTGTCATTAATAAATTTATCCTTAGCAGAGTTTTGAGCTGATCTTTAGAGAGGGGATTGTTTAGCTGTAAAACCAATCCAGGATGCTCTAAGAAAGGTTTATCTAATCATTGTTTTACACACAACAAATTCTGCACAAAAAGAAAGATGACTGAGAAAGCAATCATACTCAGTTAACTGATCAACCATTAAGTTAGTAGGAGACACCACTTCATTGACAATACCACTCTGTTATCCATATCATTATGTTAGTAAGAAACACCACTTCATTATAACTAAACTTTAAATTGTATCCGACCAATCCTCACAACCAATGTGTGACCAACCCTCACAACCAATGTGTATCAAAAAGATTTATGCAACTACAATACAACACAACATGAATGGAATCATACTCACACGGCCGCAAAGCCGAACAGCCAACGCAAAGCTTCCATTGAGAGCGCAACTGAGCATTCAGTGGAGAGCCCATCGCCACAAACCCGATCTCAACAAACCCAAGTTCATGAAGGACGAGGAAGTGGATCTGTCAATAAAACCACCCATTGCTTCTTAATTCCACATTGCCCACTCAACATTTCAATTCAAGCAGCTCAACGCAAAGCCAATGATGTGGATCAAAAAGATTTATGCAACTACAATACAACACAACATGAATGGAATCATACTCACACGGCCGCAATGCCGAACAGCCAACGCAAAGCTTCGGTTGAGAGCGCAACTGAGCATTCAGTGGAGAGCGCACCGCCACAACTGCTTCTTAGTATACACTGAATGAACCTGTCCACTTCCGATATTGAATCATTTTTTGCCTCAACAACTACTTGAGTCCCAAAAATAAAAGTTCAATTATGACTCAAAAAAGCCTAATGCCTTTTTTAGAGTACTGACCTTTGGAAACGGGCAAAAGCAAAAGAAAATAAAACTTGAGACATTTGTGTATAAAGATCTAAAGCTGAAATAAAAATTAAATTATGAATATGAACTCCCAGAGAGCCTTTGAGGTATTCCATTTTCTGAGAGGAATATATTGACAATTGGAAACAGCCAGAAAGCAAAAGCTAAAAAGCTCAACAAATTGTTGTAGTAGAAAAATCTAGTAAATTGAGGTTGCCTATCCCAAATTAGTTAGCATTATGAAGGAGCCCCTTGTCTCAACAGTAGGCTTGGGAGAGATTGTCCTTAACAAAGTTATCCTTAGCAGAGTTTTGAACTTGAGAGAGATTGTCCTTAACAAAGTTCTCCTTAGCAGAGTTTTGAGCTGTTCTTTAAAGAGGGGGGATTGTATAGCTAGAAAACCAATCCGAGATGCTCTAAGAGAGATTGTCATTAACAAATTTATCCTTAGCAGTGTTTTGAGCTGATCTTTAGAGAAGGGATTGTATAGCTGTAAAACCAATCCAGGATGCTCCAAGAAAGGTTTATCTAATCATTGTTTTACACAAATTCTGCACAAAAAGAAAGATGACCGAGAAAGCAATCATACTCACTCAACCATTAAGTTAGTCGGTTAGTAGAAGACACCACTTCATTGACAATACCACTCTGTTATCCATATCATTATGTTAGTAAGAAACACCGCTTCCTTATAACTAAACTTTAAACTGTATCCGACCAATCCTCACAACCAATGTGTGACCAACCCTCACAACCAATGTGGATCAAAAAGATTTATGCAACTACAATACAGCACAACATGAATGGAATCATACTAACACGGCCGCAACATCCGACCAATCCTCACAACCAATGTGTGACCAACCCTCACAACCAATGTGGATCCAAAAGATTTATGCAACTACAATACAACACAACAGGAATGGAATCATACTCACACGGCCGCAACGCCGAACAGCCAACGCAAAGCTTCCGTTGAGAGCGCAACTGAGCATTCAGTGGAGAGCCCACCGCCACAGCTGCTTCTTGGTATACTGTGAATGAACTTTTCCACTTCCGATCTCAACAAACCCGAGTTCATGAAGGACGAGGAAGTGGATCTGTCAATAAAACCCCCCATTGCTTCTTAATTCCACATTGCCCACTCATCATTTCAATTCAAGCAGCTCAACGCAAAGCCAATGATGTGGATCAAAAAGATTATGCAACTACAATACAACACAACATGAATGGAATCATACTCACACGGCCGCAACGCCAAACAGCCAACACAAAGCTTTGGTTGAGAGCGCAACTGAGCATTCAGTGGAGAGCGCACCACCACAGCTGCTTCTTGGTATACTGTGAATGAACCTGTCCACTTCCGATATTGAATCATTTTTTTGCCTCAACAACTACATGAGTCCCAAAAATAAAAGTTCAATTATGACTCAAAAAAGCCTAATGCGTACTGACCTTTGGAAACAGGCAAAAGCAAATAAAACTTGACATTTGTGTATAAAGATCTAAAGCTGAAATAAAAATTAAATTATGAAGCCCCAGAGAGCCTTTGAGGTATTCCATTTTTTGAGAGGAATATATTGACAATTGGAAACAGCCAGAAAGCAAAAGCTAAAAAGCTCAACAGATTGCTGTAGTAAAAAAATTTGGTAAATTGATGTTGCCTATCCCAAATTAGTTAGCATTCTGAAGGAGCCCCTTGTCTCAACAGTAGGCTTGAGAGATATTGTCCTTAACAAAGTTATCCTTAGCAGAGTTTTGAACTTGAGAGAGATTGTCCTTAACAAAGTTATCCTTAGCAGAGTTTGAGCTGATCTTTAGAGAGGGGGGTATTGTATAGCTGGAAAACCAATCCGAGATGCTCTAAGAGAGATTGTCATTAACAAATTTATCCTTAGCAGAGTTTTGATTATCCTTAGCAGAGTTTTGAGCTGATCTTTAGAGAGGGGATTGTATAGCTGTAAAACCAATCCAGGTTGCTCTAAGAAAGGTTTATCTAATCATTGTTTTACACACAACAAATTCTGCACAAAAAGAAATATGACTGAGAAAGCAATCATACTCAGTTAACTGATCAACCATTAAGTTAGTAGGAGACACCACTTCATTGACAATACCACTCTGTTATCCATATCATTATGTTAGTAAGAAACACCACTTCATTATAACTAAACTTTAAACTGTATCCCACCAATCCTCACAACCAATGTGGATCAAAAAGATTTATGCAACTACATTACAACACAACATGAATGGAATCATACTCACACGGCCGCAACGCCGAACAGCCAACGCAAAGCTTCCGTTGAGAGCGCAATTGAGCATTCAGTGGAGAGCCCACCGCCACAGCTGCTTCTTGGTATTCTGTGAATGAACTTGTCCACTTCCGATCTCAACAAACCCGAGTTCATGAAGGACGAGGAAGTGGATCTGTCAATAAAACCCCCCCTTGCTTCTTAATTCCACATTGCCCACTCAACATTTCAATTCAAGCAGCTCAACGCAAAGCCAATGATGTGGATCAAAAAGATTTATGCAACTACAATACAACACAACATGAATGGAATCATACTCACACGGCCGCAACGCCAAACAGCCAACGCAAAGCTTCGGTTGAGAGCGCAACTGAGCATTCAGTGGAGAGCGCACCGCCGCAGCTGCTTCTTGGTATACTGTGAATGAACCTGTCCACTTCCGATATTGAATCATTTTTTGCTTCAACAACTACTTGAGTCCCAAAAATAAAAGTTCAATTATGACTCAAAAAAGCCTAATGCCTTTTTTAGAGTACTAACCTTTGGAAACGGGCAAAAGCAAAAGCAAATAAAACTTGAGACATTTGTGTATAAAGATCTGACGCTGAAATAAAAGTTAAATTATGAATATGAACCCCCAGAGAGCCTTTGAGGTATTCCATTTTCTGAGAGGAATATATTGACAATTGGAAACAGCCAGAAAGCAAAAGCTAAAAAGCTCAACAGATTGCTGTAGTAGAAAAATCTAGTAAATTGAGGTTGCCTATCCCAAATTAGTTAGCATTATGAAGGAGCCCCTTGTCTCAACAGTAGGCTTGGGAGAGATTGTCCTTAACAAAGTTATCCTTAGCAGAGTTTTGAACTTGAGAGAGATTGTCCTTAACAAAGTTCTCCTTAGCAGAGTTTTGAGCTGATCTTTAGAGAGGGGGGATTGTATAGCTGGAAAACCAATCCGAAATGCTCTAAGGGAGATTGTCATTAACAAATTTATCCTTAGCAGTGTTTTGAGCTGATCTTTAGAGAGGGGATTGTATCGCTGTAAAACCAATCCAGGATGCTCCAAGAAAGGTTTATCTAATCATTGTTTTACACAAATTCTGCACAAAAAGAAAGATGACCGAAAAAGCAATCATACAATCACACTCACTTAACCGATCAACCATTAAGTTAGTAGAAGACACCACTTCATTAACAATACCACTCTGTTATCATATCATTATGTTAGTAAGAAACACCACTTCATTATAACTAAACTTTAAACTATATCTGACCAATCCTCACAACCAATGTGTGACCAACCCTCGCAACCAATGTGGATCAAAAAGATTTATGCAACTACAATACAACACAACATGAATGGAATCATACTCACACGGCCGCAACGCCGAGCAGCCAACGCAAAGCTTCCGTTGAGAGCGCAACTGAGCATTCAGTGGAGAGCCCGCCGCCACAGCTGCTTCTTGGTATACTGTGAATGAACTTGTCCACTTCCGATCTCAACAAACCCGAGTTCATGAAGGTCGAGGAAGTGGATCTGTCAATAAAACCCCCCATTGCTTCTTAATTGCACATTGTCCACTCAACATTTCAATTCAAGCAGCTCAAAATGAATTCAATTTGTTCAAGCAGCCCAGCATGGAAGAATCTTAAGGAAAAAACAAGAAAGCATGAATAAGTTAGTTTTATATGAGAGAAAATTAAAAACCTGAGAGAGGTGGGAGGGGTTGTAAAACGGGCATTACTGATCATCTTCTGCTGCTGCTTTGGAGTCCTCCTAATGGGATTAAGGGCAGAATTAACCTTGCAGAGCGAAGGCCCCAGATTCACCGCAGATGCGCTTCCTCCATACATTAATGCCATGCTCATCATCGTGACTACTGTTACACAATTTATATGACAGAGGATCCTGGTCAGCAAAGTTTTAAAACAGCTTTGATTCAACTACTGAGGGAAATGCATATCATATTAGAAGAAGAAATAAAAATCACACCAATAATACCAATTCCTCGACTGGAATATTTAGCTCACCAAAATGGTAGTGTCCAGTATTTCTGCGAAAGCAGTTAATATCCCATGATCTGAGGAATTAATGGCTTGAAGAAGGAGAGTGAGACTGTGAAGTGGAAGCCACCAAAGTCCCGGGATCGATGGAGAAGAGTTCCAGAAGCGCACTGAGGCTAAGGTCGGTGACTTTCAGATAGCTATTTTAGTCTAAATGGTTCTCTGACTTCCGGTGATATGAACCCCGGCTATGGCAGAAATCCGCGCTAATCAACTGCTGAAAATAGTTTTTGCTTCCTCTTCTTTCCGTTTTCCCTTCTCAACAACCGGATTGAAACGCTAGTTGCCTAAGTTCGCAGACAAGTCTTTACCATACCTGAATATCTAACTACCTGCAATAATGCGTAACTACTTTTTCGTGATCGAACGGTTCAACCTTTCTCAATCCTCTAACATATAATCTAACGGTATTTAAGAGTGACAAATAACATATAATCTAACGGTATTTAAGAGTGACAGATAGACAATAAGGAGAGTTAATTTCAAATTATAATTACCGCCTAAATATAATAGCCATCTTTGAAAAACAAAAACAAGCAACAGAGGACAATACAATTACAATTAATTAAGGTTAGCCTGGATCCAACAATCCTTTTTCATCTAAGCCGCCGATTGGGAGAACAAACTTGAGTAAGGTGCGATGCGAAGCCTGCGGGAAGCAAGGTCTCTCTCCCAAATCAATTTGTCTTTCTTCTTCTGAATCGGTAACTATTAGGCATAATCCAGGGAAAACCAATTCCCCAAGATCAAAATAAGGTGCGAAGCAACTTGTAACTTGTCTTTCTTGTGCGAAGCCGCTTGTCCCCTGTCACACCCTGACAGGAGGAAGCAAGGCCTCTCTCCAAAATCAACTTGTCTTTCTTTGCTATCAACTGTGAATAAAGTGTGAAGCCGCTTGTCCCCCATACCCTTTACAGGGGAAGCAAGGTATCAACTATGAATAAGATGCGAAGCCGCTTGTCCCCCATACCCTGACAGGAGGTCCCCCATTCCTGTCACCCTGACAGGAGGTCCCCCATACCCTGACAGGAGGAAGCAAAGGCCTCTCTCCAAAATCAACTTGTCTTTCTTTGCTATCAACTGTGAATAAAGTGTGAAGCCGCTTGTCCCCCATATCCTTTTACAGGGGAAGCAAGGTATCAACTATGAATAAGATGCGAAGCCGCTTGTCCCCTCATAAAGGGGAAGCAAGGTATCAACTATGAATAAGATGCGAAGCCGCTTGTTCCCTCGTAAAGGGGAAGCAAGGTATCAACTATGAATAAGATGCGAAGCCGCTTGTCCCCTCGTGAAGGGGAAGCAAGGTCTCTCTCCAAAATCAACTTGTCTTTCTTTGCTATCAACTGTGACAGCGATGTTCTAAAATCACCGGCGATCGGTCTCTCTCCAAAATCAACTTGTCTTTCTTTGCTATCAACTGTGACCGGGATCTTTGAAATCCGGCGATCAACTTGTCTTTCTTTGCTATCAACTGTGACCGGGATCTTTGAAATCCGGCGATCGGTCTCTCTCCAAAATCAACTTGTCTTTCTTTGCTATCAACTGTGACCGGGATCTTTGAAATCCGGCGATCAACTTGTCTTTCTTTGCTATCAACTGTGACCGGGATCTTTGAAATCCGGCGATCGGTCTTTCTCCAAAATCAACTTGTCTTTCTTTGCTATCAACTGTGAAAAACTGTGACCCATTTTCAGGGAGCACAACAATCTCCTCCAACACTGCCAACGCAGCATTAACAGAGAGCACAACAATCTCCCCCTCCCCGGAACACGATCAACGCAGCCATTAACCAACACCTGACATTAACGAGGAGCACAACACGACGAGACTGCAAATGTTAATGCCCATGATGTGTTTAATACAATGTGGGACGAATTTCACAACAAAATACTCAGCAAACTATGGATGTACTTACCATATTAAATCAGTCGAAGAACTGCTCGAGGGCCCCCTTGTCCCTCAAGTTCCAAAACTGCCACCTTTCTGACAGTGATAACGGTATCTCCAAAAGAGATGGAGCTGAAACTGCGAAGGCGAAGCCACACCAAATCTCCCGACGTATACCACAGACCCCAAGGTGTCGACAAATCTATGGGGACCTCAACTACAAAGAGGCGTACACCTACACCTTTAATGTAATACGTGCAATCTGGCAGATGCTCACCTTTTGGTGTCGGAATCCCTCGTATCAAACAGAAATCGGCTCCGCCCTAACAAACGCATTTCAGGGAGTTCAATTAAACGCCCGTTTGTAATGAATTGTTTCATAAAAATAAGAGAAAATATGCTTTGCTTACTTGTAACTTCAACATCACTTCCTCTACATCTTTCGAGCAGCCGAGCTGTAGTGGGTTACGCGTTGGGAGCATACCCAACTCTTTTCTGGCGATATGTCTGGCCAACTGCCTGTTTTGCTCATGCATTGTAATTTTCTCCGTCTTTGGTAGGTGCACATAATCGCAGGTACCGTCTGTATCGTAACTAATCATAGGGCTGGGGAGATTGAATCCATCCATCTCAATAGAAGGAAACAAAACAAAAACAAAGAAAGTTAGGGCGTTTAAGATCCCACGGGAACAACAGCTTTGGCGCAAAGAGAAAAAAAAAAAAAATACACAGATAATTCTTACCAATTTCGGTCGGGATACCATTTCATCATCTTGTACCTCATCATAAAACTCGACTAGGCATTTTTGACGGAGTTTTTCAAGGCAATCACAGACGTCTGTGTAACCTAGGCCCTCAAATAGTCGAACTGCGACTTCTTTTTCCTTTCCCACCAAGGAACAACCGATGTTCAAAAATATCTCCTTCTCTTCACTATTCAGAGCCTCGTAACTCACTTTTAAAGTGTCCACTATATCCTCTGGCAGCCTTCGTGATAACATTTCCAACTGCCGTTTCCAATACTTTTCCTCATAGCGGCCAAGGAACAGCCCGCCCAAAACTTGTAAGGACAATGGCAACCCACCACAAATTTTCAAAACCTCCGCAACCAAACATTCGAATCCTTCATATGGTTCGGATTGATCGAACGCGTGCCAGCAGAAAAGCTCCTGAGCCTGCTCTCTCTGCAATGGCTTTAGATTATACACTACAGTTTTTGGAGAGGAGCGTCTGAGTAAATCTTGATCACGAGAAGTGATCAAAATCAAACTACGCGATCCCACAACATCAGTGACTAGTAGATTACTTATTTGCTGGATATGATCCACGTCATCCAAAACAATCAGAACTTGTCGTCCTTGGAGACGATCGCGAAAAATACCTTTTCCATGTCTGGTGTCTTCAACATGGAAATCACAACCCAGCAGATCCCGAAGGAGCTTTCGCTGCAATGATGATAAATCCTTTTTTCTGAAGTCGGACAAAAAACAAAACCTTGTAAAAGCCGAACGTTTCAGGTTGTAGAGATATGTGACCAGAGTTGACTTGCCTACTCCGGCCATTCCAGCAATCCCCATGATCACTGTGCCATTTAACTCGCTTTGTTTCTTAATTTCATCATTTATTTCCTTCACAACTGGATCAAGTCCAACCAGGTATTTAGGCAGCTCCAATGATTCCCACTTTACCCCTTCTAGCACTTCTTTCACAATCTCCTCCAAAACCTCTCCATAGTCACTGCAAAGCAACAAACACGTACATGCAGTCATAATGATCAGAATTACTGGAAGGAAGGAAGAAACGACTTCGAGAAATCAAAGATTCGTAATAAAGCTGAATGTATTCACCTTTCATTAGTTTTGAAGAGAAGGCCAGAAATCCCTGAGGCTTTGATGAGGGCAGTCTTCCATTTCTCGATGTCTTCCATGCCGACTCTGCCTTTCAGTTGGTGTTCTTCAAAGGTTTTCCTATAACATCCCCTCTCGCTGTCAATGTAACGAAGGTCAGTGGGCTCAACGTCATAAAACACGGGAATGATCTTCCTGTTGCATCTCAAGATCCAACACAATTCATCCAAACACCAAGGCGATTCAGCATAGCGCTTGCTGAAAATGGCAATATGTACTGACGCACTCTCAATGGCTCCGAGAATTGCAGGGGAGAGAGCGACTCCGGGTTGGAGTTCCTTTTGATCGAGGAAAACGCGGAGGCCATGACAAGTGGTGAGGCGATGGTAGATGAGGCTGGCCAGAGTCTTCTTGACATCGGTACCCCTGTGACTTATAAAAACGTGGTATGTTGCTGATGATACTGGCGCTGGCTCTGCGGCAACCGAATCCATTGGATTTTGCAGATGGGATAGCAGGCTATCAGATTGAAAGGAAGATGAGATAAACGAAAGACGTGGCAAGGAGAGGAGATAAATTCATATTGATGCCCAGGGTCTAATCAAGGCATAAATAAGGAGAAGCTTTTCCCAAATTAACTTGATGGTACTCCTAAAACAGCTTTACAGAACCGCTCACCCCAGTACGCACCTTCTCACCCACAGTCACCACTGCCCTGTCATTCACTTTACCAATTTATCCTCAAAGACCTGTAATAACTAAAAATGTGTATGTAAAATATTTAAATATTAAATTTAAAAAAAAAATTAATAAGGGATTTTAATAAATTATTTGAAGATTTAATTTCATAGATATTTATATATAGAAAAATAAATTGTTAAAACATAAAAATAAGTTTTTTTATGGTTAAAAAGTTTATTGGAAGTTTGTAGTTGAAGAAATTTGATCCCTCTTCGTTTATGTTAGATCTCTACTTAACATAAATCTATGTTGGTTTAACCAATGTGATTTTATTCTTATTCAATAAAATGTAAATATAGTATGTTAATGATTGGTTCTGGACAAAATGTAAAAGTAGTGTATCAACAATTGACATAGTAAATAGTATATAATATTCATCTTTATAGGCCAATCTCTTTCACAGCTTTAAAGTCTTTTAGTGTCACAATGCACTATTTGGGCACATTATGATACCTCCAGCACATGTGTTTCACCTCTAACTTGTGGAGCAAAAAACTTCACTTGGACTACACCTCACATTAAGCTTACTTATATAAACTTTATGCCATTAATTACTTATAACATGACTCTTTGATATAGTGGAAGTAATTTTATTGTCCCTTCTACTTCAATTAAACTTCCATTTATAAAGACATGAGCATTATGTTGGACATTGGATAATCTAGCGCTCCCGTGTGTTTCGTGACGTGCATTCTCGAAAATCCCTCAAGTCTTGTAATGTGTTTGTTTACTAACACCTATCGGTTTTTGGTGCAACGTGATGTGTTTGTTTACTAACACCTACTGGTTTTCGGTGCAAGGTGATGTATTTGTTTACTAACATCTACTAGTTTTTGGTGCAATGACTATCGTGATTCCAACAAATGGTATTAGAGCCAAAGGTCTCAATTCAAAACACCCCTGGTACGCGTTGGGAAAGAGATAGAGATTGTTAGGCACTGGATAGTCCAACGCTCCTTATGTGTTCGCGACATGTTCTTAACCGCCTCTTAGGGATCCAGTAACCGTGGTGATGCCTATGTAGAAGTTTTAGAATTTTAATTTAGCTATCAATAATTATTAGGTGGATGGTAGAGATTTAAACATTATAAAATATTATAAAATAATTTTAATAGTATACACAAAATTAATTTAATTACCAATTAAATAGGGATTTAATTTTTATAAAATATTTTTAATAGTATACACAATCTAATATTGAGATTTATTTCCAAAGTAGTTATGTCTTTTTCTACCTTTTTAACTAAATCCATTAATTTTAAAAAATGACATATGTACAAGTGTCATATAAGAGCGGAGATGGAGCACGTCGGTATAGGGTAACAGGGTTAGGGCACCTGAAGATACCGCAGGCGTATGAGGGTTAATCAGTTTTCACCGTTTTGCACTGTTGCGCCCGTGTCGTATTCCCCGTCGTCCTCGCTTCGCAGTTGTCCGTTCCGTTCCCGCTGGCAAAGATGGAAGGTCACATGGAGACCGACCTAGTCAACTACTCCGCGGATCCGCTTGAGGACCAGGTCATTTTCGATAACCCTAATTTCTCAGTGTCAGTTTCAAAAATTCCGGGGGTTTCGGATTCCTTTCCACAGGACACCTCGCCCGTGGTCTCTTTGCCCGAATATATACCGGCTCCCTCCGCCTCAGTACCGTTTTCTGATTTTTCGCCGGGTATGGAAGCACCTCCCCTATCCCCTGGCACCCTGCATATCCTATCCACCTACACGCCTCACTAGCTATCCTTCGATCCGCACCCGCCCCTCTCCACTGTTCTCCCAACCCCTTCGGTGGCAGCCCCTGTAACTGGATCTCAAGCCCCCCCTGTGTCTGGGATTCGGCCATCCGGCTGTTTTGAAACCCCGGCGGTTAATGTAAAAGCCACTAAATCCACATCTCCTGAGGGGCACACAGAACCCTTTTGTGGATCATCCCTCGGCTCCTCGCACCAAGAAGCAGAAATCCAGGTGTATCAAGGCGACGTCAAAGGATATCACCATTAGGTTTGGAGAAACATCAGCCATCGGGGAAGCGGCGGTTATGGCTCGAACTGTTCTGGTAGGAAATGTGCGAGGTTGGGCATACTCAGCTAATAGATTGACGCTTTGGGTAAAGGAGATCTGGGGTGGCCTGCTTAAAGAATTGCCTGATGTCCATGTTCTCCCCCGTGGATGGTTCTCTCTCAATTTCGCTAAAGAAATTTACACGGACCTGGTCCTGGCAAAGTACTGGCACATCGAAATGGCACCAGTCCTGCTCAAGAGGTGGAGTCCCCTTTTCGACCTAGAGCGTGAATAGATTGGGGCGAGACCCCTGTGGGTTCGATTGTCGGGATTACCGCTGCAATACTGGAACGAGGATGTACTCATTAGGATCGACAATGCACTTGGCACATACCTGGATCATGACCACACGTTTGTGGAATCAAAGAAGCGTACACTAGCTCGTGTGCTTGTTCACCTGGACACACGAGAAGGGCTGGAAGAAAAGATCACTCTGCAATGGGGTAATACAGGAGAATACAGATTCTGGACTACGAAGGTGTCCCGTTTCGTTGCAATCGATGCCATCAGGTGGGGCATCTGTTCAAGGACTGTCCGCTCAATAAAAAATTGGAGGAGTCTCCAAAGGCTACTCCAATTCCATCCAGAGGTGCCTCCCCTATTATAACTCGCCAGCCTCAGGGACCCTCACTTGCCTCTCACGTCTCGCCTCAAGCTACTCCGAAGAAATCAGGAAAGAAGGGTTTCGGTTCGTCCTCCCCGCCGATGACCAGGGCTCGGGCAGCAACAGAGGCTGCTCAGGTCTCGGGTACCTCTCTAACCCTTTCTCCCAGTTCACTTGATTCATCATCGATTTTGGTCGCATCAAATGCACATATATCATCTGCACACTGCATCATATCATCCCCTCCCCCGACTGTTTCTACGGTTCAGCCTTCTATCCCACCCTCTTCCTCATTTACCTCGCAGTCATCCCCTCGTAAGACCACCTCCCATCCTTATGCACTTCGATCCCGTTCTCTCAAAGCTGACCTACCAGGCAGTCAGGTGGGGTTGGGTATTATCCATTCAGGGACGAGACCTATGACCACCAGAGGCAGGAAGACCGAACTCTCAAAAGCTATCAGACGGGCTGGGGCAGAGGTTGCATCTGGTCGTCAATCTACACTTGAAGGGGTCCTTAGAGCAATTCCAACCCCGAGAAGTGTTCCCCCATGAAATGCTTATCATTCAATTGTAGGGGTCTGGCTAGCTCCCCCAAAAAACTAGCCCTACAGAGGCTCTTCGAGGTAGAACAGCCTGACATTATTTTACTTCAGGAGACTCTAGGTCCGGCTGAGAATGTTACCCTCTCCTTACAAATTCTGGCCCCAAAATGGAAATTTATGGCGACCGATGCTATTGGACAATCAGGGAGTCTGCCCATTGGGTACAACCCCAGAACCATCAAAATCGATGCAGCATGGGGAGGTCTGGGTTTCATGGGTATTGATTTTTTTTCATCGGAGCTTGGAAAATCTCTCAGAATTTTGAACATATATGGTCCCTGTCACCAGAGGGAGACTTTTTGGAGGCATCTCCTTAATCTTTCATTATTGGCCCAAGATCACACCATTCTGGGTGGGGATCTAAATTTTTCTTTGGGGTTCAGCGAATCATGGGGGTCCTCGGCACAGGTGGATGCCATTACGGAATTCATAAGGAACATTCTGGATCAGACAAACTTCATTGACGTCCCCATGCAGAAGCCTCAGCCCACATGGAGGAACCGAAGGGTGGGCACGGCAGCATTAGCTTGCAGACTAGATAGATTCTTGATGAAGGGTCCTCTGCTTCAGCAGTTTCATCATTATAAGCAATGGGTAGGTTCGGGGGGTATATCTGATCATTCACCCATATACCTGGAGATATTTGGGCCACACCCGAAACCAAAAGCCCCATTTAAATTCAATCACACATGGATACAAGATCGGGGTTTCATAAAATTGGTCAATGACTTTTGGAAGGCACATCCCATTGACAGAGAGGTTTGCCTGGCAAAGGGTTTTTGTAATAACCTCACCTTGCTGAAGCATCTAACCATCAATTGGGCAAAGGAAAAGAACAGAAAGGAATCCGAACAGCTCACCAACATTGAAGCTGAGTTATTTTCTCTACAGGATGATCGGAATTTGGGATACATCTCGGGGGAGGAAAAATCTCGATTGATTGAACTGGAAAACCAAAAAGCAAGCATCCTTAGACTAAGGGAGGAATCTCACAGGTTGAGAAGCAGAGCTATCTGGTTGAAAGCTGGAGATGAAAACTCAAAGTTTTTTCAGAATTATGCAAAAGGAAGGAAAGTCTCAAATACTATATGGAATCTGCCTCTACCAGAGGGGGGTCTTGCAGACTCATTCAATAAGCTCTCCCAGCTTGGCACTAACCATTTCAGAAGCATTTACAAATCTCCACCAGGAACAAACCTGGCAGAAATCATTAATGTGGCAAATCATTTTCCCAGATTTGTAAATGAGGAAGACTCTGAAGATCTTACGGCTCCGGTCACCATGGAGGAATTAGAGGGCACATTAAAATGGTCCAAGAAAGATAAAAGCCCTGGCCCGGATGGATGGTCCATTGAGTTCTACCTAACCTTTTTTGATCTCCTGGGTCAAGACTTGTTGAGGGTGGTGGAGGAAAGCAGATCATCGGGCTGTTTATATCCTGCTATCAACTCAACTTTCATAGCCCTCATCCCCAAGACTGACTCCCCTTCCTCTTTCGATGACTATCGTCCCATCTCCTTGTGTAACTGTCTTTACAAAATCATCTCTAAGATTATTTCCAATCATCTCAGACCCATCCTCTCCAAACACATTGCTCCTCAGCAATTTGCTTTCCTGGAGGATAGACAAATCCATGAAGTCATCGGTTCTGCCCAAGAGGCCCTACATTCTATTTGGTCTAAACATCTCAAGTGCATTCTCCTCAAGATTGATCTGTCAAAAGCTTTTGATCGGGTAAGCTGGCTTTACATTAAAATGCTTCTCATTCATCTGGGTTTTCCATTACCTCTTATCAATTGGATCATGGCTTGCATTATGACCCCTTCTTATAGTGTGCTCATCAATGGATCGGCCTCCCATTTCTTCCACTCTGAAAGGGGACTTCGACAAGGATGTCCCCTCTCCCCCCTATTATTCCTCATGGTCATGGAGGGCTTGAGCCGACTAATCATCTCTGCTAAGAGAGATGGATCCATTAGCGGGCTCAAGATCACCGATGATTGCTATCTTACACATCTACTTTTTGTGGATGATGTACTCATTCTTCTGGATGGTAGCATCCAAGACTCTCTATCCTTCTCCTGAATCCTCCAACTTTTCATGAAGGCCACTGGCATGATTGTCAACCAGCAAAAATCCACGATCACTTTTGCCCGATCCTCTGTAAAAGAAGCTCAAATTGCTCATCAAGCCTTCCCATACTCCATTCACCCTATGGACAGGGGCCTAAAATATCTGGGATTTTGGTTAAAACCTGCGAGTCAAAGAATTGCAGACTGGGTCTGGTTGGTCAACAAATTGGAAAAAAGGCTAAATTGTTGGAGTCACTGATATCTCTCTAGAGCTGGGTGGCTAGTTCTCATCAAATCGGTGTTGGAAGCAACCCTAGTCATTTGGATGGCACTTGCCTGGATTCCCAGAAATATTCTCGCTCGACTTCAGCAAATTTGTAACAAATACCTCTAGGCTGGAAGCCAGGACAAGCACATTTTTGCTTGGATAGGATGGCAAAAGATTGCACTCCCAAAAAGGTGGGGGGGCTGGGGCCTAAAGGATCTTCCCTTATTTGCAAAAGCAATGGCAGCAAAAATGAGCTGGTCGCTGCTTACAAGCCAGAACTTATGGTCTCGATTATCATACCATAAATACATTTGGCCACAAGATATTCTGGATTGGGTAAGGCTCCCTAGTTGGAAGAGGACAAGTATATCAACTGTTTGGAAGGCCTTGCTATTCTCATTGCCCCTAATCAGGGATAACCTGGTTTGGAAAATAAACGACGGATCTCTGGCTAGAATAGGGATGGACCCATGGATTGGTAGCGGAGGTAGGCACACCCTATCACAAGATCTGATTCAGTATCTACACTCTTGTGACATTACTGTAATTGCACAAGTTGCTGATCAGGGAAACTCCGGGATCTTTCATCAGGCATGGAAGACAACGCATCAAGTGAATCTGCCAATCAGATGGCATCAGGAATGGCAAGACTACAGAGCAGCTCTAATCGAATCTCACATAAGAATCAGAGACGGTCCAGATGAACTCGTTTGGAGTCAGGCAGAGAATGGAAAATATTCTCCAAAGGCTGGATATATCTCATTAATCAGTCACAAAAAACCAAACCGTATCCCATCCTGGTGGCAAAGCATTTGGAAACTAACAGCTCCGCCTAGATCAAAACTTGTTTTTTGGTGCATATTGAGGAACAAGGTACCTACAGGAGAACACCTAATGCATAGAGCAATATATGGCCCGACTTGGTGCGTGCTGTGCAAAGACGCATCGAAATCCACAGAGCATCTCTTTTTGAGATGCAGTGCTACTCTAGATTTATGGCGATCTCTCTCAAATCTCATCGCTTACAATGGCAATAGGGAAGGATCGGACCTGATAGAGGCTTGGGAAAGTTGGGCTCAAAAACACAAGGGATCGAAATGTACACTCCTCCCGATTCTTGTAAATTGGCAGATATGGAAGGCTCGTAACCGCTCTATCTTTGAAAACAGGCCTATCATTTGGCCATTGATCGAAGCTGCGATCACTGCTGCCTATAAGGAACTCCCTGGCCCTCTGCCCACAAAAGAACGCCATCCTCATCCGCCCCCTTGCATTGACAAAAACATCCCTTGGGCCTTCTTTGATGGGGCTGCAAATCATCAAAGCTGTGGGGGTGGTTTTATATTACATTTGAATGAACATCATTATTTCAAAGTAAAAACGAGCCTAGGCACAGGAACTAACAACTATGCTGAGCTCATAACCTTGCGACATCTACTCCACTTTGCTCTAAACCACCATTGCACCAGCATCAATATTTTCGGGGATTCAAAAACTGTAATAAATTGGTTCAATGGCATATCTGACTGTCACATACACACACTCAGCATCATCCTAAATGAAGTTTTTGTTTTCAAGGCAGCTTTTAACAACATCTCGTGCTCCCACATTTACAGGGAACATTACGGCCATGCTGACAAATTATCCAAGGAGGCCGCGCTGATGGACAGAGGCATATGGGAGATCACAGAGGTGAAGGGACGAAATGAATACAGATATTTCCACCGACCATAGATAGACCAAGAATACCAGCATGCACCTGAATCGTGAATACCGAAAGGATTTTTGTTTTTTGTCATGCAGACAGTGCTGATCTATGATGATCATAAAATGCATATTTTTGTGGGAAAGACACTGTTTTTTCTGCCCTAAGGCCAAATGTGTACAATCTTTTATGACAGAACTATTCTCGAAGAAATACATAGTGCCCTGCACGATATATATATGTAAATATGGAACACTGTTTTACACACAGTGGAAATCGCATATGCGTAAAGCATCTACAATATGTAATTTTTCCAAACTTAATGAAAATTACGGATTTTTCCAGTGAAAAAAAAAAAAAAAAAAAAAAAAAAAAAAAAAAAAAAAAAAAAAAGAAGAAGAAGAAGAAGAAGAAGAAGAAGAAGAAGAAGAAGAAAGAAAAGAAAAGAAAAGAAAAAGAAAAAAGAAAAAAGAAAAAAAAGAAAAGAAAGAAAGAAAGAAAGAAAGAAAAGAAAAGAAAGAAAAGAAAAGAAAGAAAAGAAAGAAAGAAAGAAAGAAAAGAAAAGAAAAGGTGTCATATAAAATAAACTATGATTTTTTGGGCATGTGGTATTGATAAGAAACTATATTCACCATGATATTGTAAGAAAGTTTATTTACAAATTAAAAATCTCCATGATAACGTGTGGGTGATATTGTAAGAAAGTCTATTTACAAATTAAAATTATTCATCATAACTTGGGGAGAATATATAGTTAAGAATCTTATTACATGTTTTTCTAAATGTATATATATTTAACTTATGT
>APFE031646636.1:355438-368156 GCA_000404065.3 Pinus taeda | reverse complement strand
CCCCCGGATTCCCCAAAAAACGTCGTTTAGGGCCTCAAAACGGCTCCGGAAGTTCAGGACCCGAAAAACTGCTAAAAATAGTAAGTTGTGCTACAATTAAGGAAACTAAAAAAGATGAAAGAGACAATTGTGGGGGTCCAAATGGGATAGGTGGGTGGCCACCAACATCCACCTGGATCAAGAGTATAAAGATCTCAATGAATGAGTGACCCAAGCAAACCAAGCAGTGGAGAAACCCTAGGGTATTTAGGTCACATGGTTCAAGAGAGAGGATTTGAAAAGACTTGAAAACCAAAATAAAAAATCTTAACAACCAACACTTTTGACCCAACAAAGAGGAGCAAAAAAAGCTCTGAGGACAAAACACATTGGTCGATCAACCAAACAGACCTCAAAATTTGAAACTTACAGGAATTGTCGCAAGTAAAACACTAGCAACATGCGCCAACAACAAATCGTCGCATCTCCCTAACTAAGCACTTTGCGGCGTCGTCGTGAAAGTACATCAGTTAGTTGCGCTGTGCTGATTTCAGGCCTCGGCGTGACTATTAGACAATTTATCCGCACCGTACAATAAAAGACGCAACCCAGAAGACAATGCAGACGCAACTACTTCGCGATTTTAGGAAATAAACAACGATGACCTAGAATCAAAAGAAAAAAAATCAAAGTTGGACTGGAGCAGGGCCAGATCTATCACTCAAAAGGGTGGGAAGGCTATAGAAGTAGTTCAACAACTTCCAGAATGAAGTATGCTACCCAAACAATAAGTAAGACAATAAACCAACAAAGCCAATCAACACAAAAGACAAAGGACAAGTCCCCAACAGAGTCGCCAACTTGTGGCACAGGTAAGTTCCCTCTGCAGATAAAGGCAACCCCTCTAGCCCTAGGGTGGGTTTAGTCACTGCACAGACAATACCAAAGCAAATTTCCTTAGAAAGTTGGTGTTATGAAGACCTACCTTCAATCCAACGTTTGATGAAGTCCTCGTCATGTTGCTCCAGCTCTTGTTCTTCTAGTCGCTCATACCTGAAAACAATATGTAGAGAAACACCACAAACACAATAGAAAAAAACCGAAAAATCTACTTGAAGAGTCAAGGAACCTCAAGCTATCGATATACAATTTGACGCACGATATAAGAAACAAGCTATTGATTTGTATTAATATAAATCAAAGTAAAACTTACAACCGAGCCTTAACGTCATAAGCCTCCTTGAAGGGCCCTGTCGGTATGTCTCCGTAAGCATTTACTTGTGAACCGTCTCCCAAAGGAACATATGGCTCTCTCTTCTATCCAAAAGGGTTGATACTAGAAAGCTCTCAAGCCAACTCTACTCAAACATCTCTCAAATCAAAATACAAATGAGGCTACTTCCACACTCCAATGACACTCTCTACCTCTACTCCTCTCTTAGAAACTTGAAACTATCAAATTACATCTAGCTATCATCCAGTTACATCCAAGCTAGCTGATGTTATTCATGGAGGAGATATTTATAGGAGAGAGAGGTCCCACAAGAGAAGGAAGGAAGAGCTTATCTCTTAGGGAGGTTGCACAAAAGGTGGAACAACTATCCCAGAGGAGAAAGGCGAGCTCAACTGACCCAATAACCAGCCCTAGGACCCCCCATGAAGCAATTTCATCTCGAAGTTTCGACGAGTTGTTGAAAAACTTCCCAAATCTGGCTCGTCGCGGGTGCAACATAGGGATAGAGTGAAGACTTCGCTAGGGCTAGTGTTAACTTGACCATCTTCGTGGGGGGATAACTTCTGACTCGCGACGACCCAAAAACTTAGGTAAAAAGGGTCTTCTTCGGGGATAATGAAATGAGACACACTTCCTGAGATTGCAAGGAAGGTAATGACACATAATTGGAAACATGACACAACACAAATGTCAACGTGGACCGGAAGTATCCGGAATCAGGGAATGCAGAGTCGGTGACAAATTATTGTGTAATAGCTATCAAGAATAACTTGGCATGGACTTTCCATTTTAACAAAAGCTGAAGCTATAGATGCTGAAACTAAGTGTTCTAATGAAAGATCTCGAAAATTAGGCTGATTAAAAAAACGACTTTGAAAATGGCTTCTAGATGAAGAAGTTATGGCTTTTTGAAGAAAAGTTGTTGAAGATGCCGACAAAGTGCTTGAATGTGCGGAAGTGAATGATAATGTTATATTTAAAAAAAATCCCCCCACCCCCTTTCCAAACTGAATCTACTTAGCTCAATTCAAAAAAGGATTTTATGTGACCCACTTTTATAAATAAGTGAAAGTCACTTTTACAATGGTACTTTATGAGTTACCCACTAAATTGTAACTTAAATAAAAGATAAAGAGACTTTAGAATTATAAGTGACTCACTTTTTATAATCGGTGAGAACACGTTTACATAAAGTAACTTTATATTTTTGCTTAAGTAAGAGTCGAACCTTCTTTTCATTTCTCTGTAAAAAATAAATTACATAAAATACAAAAAACCTTAGGGTAGAAAATGGCTAGAGATATGGCTATCTCTAGGCACCTTGGGAAAAGAGCCAACGTCTCACGACCTGAGCCAAGAGACTATTGAATCACTCGACTTGTCCTCCAAGAATCAAGGAGCGAGAAACTAAATGATACAAAAGTACGTGTCCACTTCCCGCACAACAGTGTATTTAAAAAGGAGATATGGCCCACAAAATACAGAAATCGGGCCCGCTAAGGAAACCAAGTATCTGACCCGGATCCCCCAACATGCATAGTGATCCTAGGCCATTGATCCGCCACTGCAAGATCCAACGGTTGATATACATATCGGGTAGAAAAGAAGCCGTGAGAATACCCACCCGATGAGGGCGATATTCTCTCTCTTGCTAGAGCCACGTGTTGCGTGATGAGTGGCATCAGGCTCATTTGTAGGAAACCACTTCCGGAGTTGAGGGCACCCAATGAACCGAAAACCACCTTGAGGGCGATATAGAATAACTAGTGGTGGACATAAAGATGAAATAGATCATATACCTAGAAGATTTTGGGTCCGCTGAGGAAGCCAAGAATTTGACCCAGACCCACCAACATGCACCTTGAATCTCGGCCATTGATCCCCAACCACTTGATCCAACGGTTGAGAGGGATATCGGATAGAAGATAAGCAGGAGGAATACCCGCCCGATAAAGGTGGTATTCTCTTTCCTTCCTGCGACAAGTGTCGATCAATGAGTGGCATCGGGCTCATTTCAAGAAAACCGCTTCAGGGAATGAGGATTTCCGAAAACTCAAAACCATCATAGCTGTGGTATGAATCTCTGACTCGTTGCATCCATTGCTGACATATCCATATCTATGGTAGGAATTCCACTGTTCCTTCTAACTAGAAGCTCCCCACCCCATCTCCCTACAGAGAAAAGCTGAGTTGATCTGTGGTGAAAGATAGCTTAAATAAATCCTCTTGCTGTAAATCATCGCCCACCCTAGAACCCTGAGTCTGAGCTGTTCTGGGCTGATATAGCTGACAAAGGGCTGAATGTCGTTTTCAAAATTACCCCAGGAAAACCACTTCATGTTGATTGTGTCTCTACTAAAACCCAACTGCTACGATCTACTAGCATCCCCTATTCTGATGGATTTCTTGGTCCACATTCGCTTGGTTGAGACAATCCTCCCTCAATCTACCTTGGGGAACCTCTTGCCATCTATACTTATTGTTATTCTTAACACAGAGAGTGCCTTTATTGGCTAGTATATCCGCCAATGTATTGGCAGTCCTGCGCACATGCGTGAACCTTAAGGTTCTCATGTTCTGAAAGGTGGAGATGGATTCTTTGATAGACCTAAAGAAGCCTCCAATGTCTCGAGACTTTTTCCGGAGCCAAACCACAACAGATTCTCTTGACCGAATTGATAATCAACTCAGAGTCTGCTTCAATTATGATGTTCTGGAGATTGTCATTCTTCGGGATTTCTAAACATTGCTCTAGAGCCATTAGCTTAGCCATATTGTTTGTGGCTCTTTCCAAATTACAATGAAAAATGTATTGTATATAGCCCTTTTCATCCCTTATCACTCCCACATAACCATCCATGCTAGGATTTCCTTTTGAGGCTCCATCTATGTTACATTTCATATATCCCTGAGGGGGAGGATGCCAGAAATCTTTATCAGTGACTGGTTGCTCTACCAATCTGTTCTTGCCCTGAGGAATGAGCCCCTGCGTACCCAACTAAAGTAGTATCTGCACATCAACATTTGAAGGGAGGTTCTTAGGGGCTGTTTGCATTAAAGTACCAACCGTCTCCTTGAGCTGTTTTAAAATTTGTTCCATGATACTCTGGGAGGAACTCTTTTTATTTTTGAAAATTCTATTGTTGTGTTCTTTCTAGATGTCCCAAATTAGGAGCTTGGAGCTAAAGCCCAAGCTTTGTTTACCATTTCATAATCAGAGAAGTTTCTCCTCCAATTCCTTAAGGTATTGGTAATGCTTCCTCTGTCCCTATCTGTTTGTCTGAATATTGAGGCAATCCCATCCCACTACGTGGAAGTAAATATGCAGAGGTTGAGAAGGTGCTCCATAGTTTCATCTTGTGATTCACACTGGCATCTGGATGGGCCAGAAACACCCCTTTTCCGGATGTTCTCCCAGGTCAGAATTTTCTTATGATGCACTAGCCACATGAACAATTTGGTTTTCATCCATCCTTGGTTCTTCCAAAGATTCTTCCAAACCTTGTCCAGTTTTGTAGAATCAAGCTCAAGGGCTATGCGTTTTGCCTCTTTAAGGTTAAAGGTGCCTTCATTTTTATTTCGCCATCTTAGTTGGTCAAAATCAGTTGATATTAGGATATTTGAGCATCTGAATCTTTTATCCATCTCCACCATAATTTTGCCCCCAAAACCTTGTTTAGCACTTCAGGATCATCCAGTCCTAAACTTCCGTGTGTTTTAGGTTTACATATCTTTTCCCAGGCTACCATTGCCTGTTTCTTCTTTTCTTCCCCTTTTCCCCAAGGAAAATCTCTTTGGATATTTCTGCATTGTTGCATAACTCCTTTAGGAGCTGGAAGGAATGAAAACATGAAGATGGGAACTGATTGAAGGACAACTTTTGTATGCACCACCCTGCCTGCCAAGTTCAAAGACTTGCTTGTCCATTTTCGAGTCGTTTCCTGCAAATTATTAATCACAGGCTTCCAAACTGTCTTGTTCAGAGGTTTGTCTGTAAGCGGTACTCCCAAATGTTTGGATGGTAGCATATCTCTTTGGAAGCCCAGAATTCTGGAAATGTTTATCTAAATAGCAATTTTAGTGTTGAAAAAGAAAATCTTTGATTTGGAGAGGCTTACTTATGTGCCCGCCACTAGAGCAAAGTCTCACAGGATTTGTTTGTAAGCTAGTGCTTCCTTGATCGTGGGAATGCCCTGTAGCATGGTGTCATCTACAAATTGTTGATGGGTTAAAGCCTATCCATTCTCAGATAGTTTGAGACCCTGGATCTTACCTGCTTCTTTAGCGGACTTGATAGCTCGGCCTAGTCCTTCCATCATAAGAATAAAGAGAAAGGGGGATAGAGGATATCCTTGCATGAGGCCTCTTCAAGGATTAAAGGTCTTTGATGGAGAACCATATACCAGAATTGAAAAACTAGAGGTAGTTACCAGGGCCATTACCCATCTTACCCAGTTGTGGTCAAATCCATAAGCTAGAAGGACCTTCCTGATGTAGGCCCAATTTAACTTATCATAAGCCTTTTCTAGGTCCAATTGCATAATCATTCCTGCCTGCCTTTTACTTATCATTAAGTGAACCACCTCTTGAGGTTGAATGATATTATTGAGAATTTGTCTACCCTCCACATATCCCGTTTGCTCCACAGAAACCAGAGTAGGAAGAAGGGGTTTAAGTATGTTGGAAATTATTTTATACACCACATTGCATAAAGCTATAGGTCTGAATCTGTTTGGTGTCATAGCATTGTTCTGTTTGGAATCAAGGAGATGAAGGATGTGTTGAGCGCCTTCAATACTGTTATATTATTCATGGAGTCCTCTACCACATTCAGTATATCTTGCTTGGCAATACTCCAACATGCTTTAAAGAAATCTACATTGAAACCATCCAGGCCTGGCGCTTTTCCATTATGCATTTCTTTGATGACTTCACTAACCTCCTCTTCATTCACCGACCTATTAAGATTATAATTGTCTTCTCTTGTTACTAGTTTAGGAATGTGCTTTGTGAATTCATTGATAAATTGTGATCTATCTAAGAGAGGTTCCTCTGCTATGCCTTGAAAATGTTGAACCAACACAACTTCTATTTCTTTGTGGGTATTGAGATGGTTGCCTCTGGAATCCTTGATTGTTGAGATCCTGTTGTGAGACCTATGCACCATTGTAGATCTATGGAAAAACCTTGTGTTTCTATCTCCTTCTTTTAGCCATTGTACTCTTGATTTTTGTCTCCAAAATATTTCCTCTTGTTTGCATAAGTCCTCCCATTTCTGTTGATGTTTGTTAGCTTGTTCATTTCTTTCCCCATCAAAGCCATCGGTGATTAGGGTCTGATTAATTTCCTGCATTTTCCTTTCAACAACTTTTTTAGCTTCAAAAATATTGCCAAACTCATTCTTATTCCAATCTTTGAGCTTGATTTTGATATGTTTCAATATTTTGTGTAAAAGAAACATTCTCGTCCCCTGGTTCTGCAAATCTTCTTTCCACCATTTTTGAATTTTGCTAATAAAGTCTGGATGGGTGAGCTAGATATTTTCAAACCAAAAAGGTCTATTTTTTGGGGTTCCTATACAAGACTCCTCAAGTTGAATAGGCCAATGGTCCGAGCCACCAAAGGGGAGAATCCTCACTGTCATATCAAGGCCTGTGAGCATAAGGTCCTCTAAGATAATGAATCTGTCTATCTTTGAGGCTACTTGAGACTCTCCTCCTCTTTTGTTGTTCCAGGTAAAGAGGCCATTACTTGTATCTGTGTCAACTAGCTTCATGTTGTTTATAAACTTCTGAAATTCTATAGAGTCTCTGCCTAGAGTTTTGGTCCCACCCTTTTTTTCTGACAAGGATTTGATCATGTTAAAGTCCATTCCCAGAATCCATGGTATTCCTGAATGTCTGTCTCTTAGATCCTCTAGAGAAGTAAACAGTTTGAGTTTGTCATCAGGCTTTTGTGGACCATAAATGTTTGTGATTAAATAAATTTCCCTGTCTCCCAAAGGCCGAATAACCACTGATAAATAATTCCTAGATGCTTCAACATCCACTATGCCTATTCTTTGAGGGTTCCAAAGTGTGAGAATACCTCCCACAGTTTTGTCTGCTTTGACTTCTAGAAATTCATATCTATTAAGCCATTTGCTGTGTATTTCTCTTGTTTTTTGAATTGAACATTTAGTTTCCTAGATGAAAATCATGTCTGGTGTTTCTTCTTTCATTCTATTGTTAAGATTCCTTTGCTTCTTTTTACTTCCTAGACCTCTAATATTCCAAGATGTGAGCTTCAATAAGAAAGATTTGTAAAAGAGTAGTTGGTTGGATCTTTCATCTTACCTGAATCTATCATCAGTTTTCCACATTCTATCAGTAACTCGTTTTGTTTATTTCTACGCCTTTTCCTTCCTGGGATTCTGGGAGCGAGTCCTGATGTGTTTTTCAAGGTTTTCACCCCTTTGTTGTCCTGTCTCTCAAGGTTTCTTTTACCTCCCAGCCCTTTTGCCTGAGTTATCCACAGAAACAGCTGCTGCACTCTATTAAACTCCTCTTGAGGTAATGAATCCATACCTTCCGTGGTTCCTTGTTTCAAGAATTTTTCCAGATCTAGATGTTCTCTTTCGAGAATATCCTACAGTTCATGATCCTCCGTTTCCACCTCACTCGGGGTCATTTCTTGGTCCATTTCAAGTTACATGTTTCTCATCATAGTCTCCTTTTGTTGGTTAATATTTTGTATCTCCTCCATACTTTCTTCCTTTTCCTTCTATCTTGGGCTGTCCTCCATGGTCTAATTTGCCTTTTCTAACTTCTCTTCTTATTCTAGTACCTTGTACCTGTTCTGGCTTGTCTGATTTTCCTCGTTGTTGTTTTTTTTTGTAACCTTTTCCCTCCTTTACCTCTATTTCCCACCTTGTGAAAGCTATCAGTTTCTTTCCCTACTATAATTTTACTTCTGCTCTCTGTATTGTTGAGAGGGTAGTCCTTGAATAGATGCCCATGTTCATGGCATTTGCGGCATCTGAAAGGAACATGTTCATAATCCACTGCTTGTACCCATTCTTCATCAAAAATTTCCAGGATCACTTCATCCGGTAGAGCTCTAGAGAGATCCATCTCCACACATATACAGGCAAAGGAAGTGTACTTTCCCCTTCTAGTTGCCTCAGATATTTTAACAAAACGCCCTAGTTTGTTTCGTATTGCTGATAATGATTCTGGTTGCCAGTAATCTAGTGGTAAGTAGTAGAGCCATACCCAAACCGGGACCAAAGTGAAAGTTTCGCGCTTTGGGACAATATTCATCATCCAAGGCCACATATAGAGGCATGCAGTTGCATAGAAGTAGGGCCCTCCTTCAAACACCATGTCTCTATCCTCAATGTTAGTGAAAACTACAGTGAAGAAACCCTTTGATCCAAGGTGTAGGTCGATGTTCCCTTTAGGTTTCCAGTAATTTTTAATCTATGCCTGTAGCGCCTTCTCCATTATCCATAACCCCATGAATTTACAAATGATTGCGTAAGTCGTCATGTGATCCCTATGCGCATGCAGCGCTGGATCATTTAACACCACTTTGGGTGTGATAGTGGTCTTAGGCTTACATGGACCATTACACATAAAGTAACTTTAAAACATAAGTTACATGTGCTTTTTGAAAAAGTAACTCAACAAAAATAAATACTTGAACCCAAGACCTCTATTCTGATAAAGCAACTTTGGACCATGTGAGCTAGTTTAAAAGGTTAGTAATTTTTGGAAAAAAGGAAGGGTTTTTTTTTTTTTAGTCACTGAAGCTTTGGGGTGCGTGCTTCCTTGAAAAAACCCTTTTTTCCTACAAAACAAAAGAACACACAACCCAACACGGACATGAAAAAAAACCAAACCTTATGGCTTGAAGTTAGCTTTCGTAAAAAACTAAATATTTTCCTCAATGTTTCTGATCTTTCGAGATCACCCTAAGGTGCGGTGGAAAAGAGCATACACATGAGAAAAATCGTTCCTTTTTGTTTCTGATTTGCCCAAATTGCACAGAGTCACGGGGAAAATAGCATACACAGAAATTAAAGGTATAAATCCAGTAATAAACAACGAAGAGCTAAATAAACCGAAATAAATAGAGAGATAAATAACTAAAACTGCAAAATAAAGACTGTATAGCTCCAAATCTTAAAAATGACGTAGCTAGGGCTACCTAGAACCTTTTCGCGTGAAACGAAAGGGGTTCCTCACTATAACATATGCTCCTAACACAATACAATAGTCCTCTCGGCTCGAAAGTAGTCAGAAAAAGTAGATCTAGGAAACAACAGTCAGATGTAGTTGTACCAACTTCGAATTTGGATCACCAACAGATGTGGCCCTCAAATAGCTTTGATACCATGTAGGAATTTACAGGGTAAGTTCCTCAGATAGAACACCAAAGGACACCGCTCACAAACAGATCACAAATCAGATTGTAAGTTACAAAAAGTACATACTAAAGAAACACACTTTACCTAGCTATACACTAGACCAAGTTGTACTTAGTTATTTCCTATGTGTCGGAATATCCTAACAATTAGAAGGTAAACTGTTTAACAGAATAGACTTATCATCTTCATCTTCTATTTTCATTCTAGTTTCCCCTAATTGTCTTATGAGTGATTTTAAATGATTTATATGTGTAGAAAATGATACCCCCTCATGCATCTTAAATTTGAATAATTGTAATTTCAAGGTGAATTTTGCATTCATAGCCTTTTCCACAAATATTTGGCTTAACTTTTCCCATATTTGTGTAGAAGATTTTTCTAGGTCGATAAGATGAAGTTGTGAGTCTGACAAAGAGAGGCCTGTAATAGATTCAACTTTCTCTTCCCTTTTCAACCAATCAACTAATTGTTTTGGATCTTGGTGTGCTGGTTCTTGTCCTTTTACTAAACTCCACAATTTTTTATGCATTAAATTTAGTGGACTTTAACCTTCCAGTATAGAAGTTTGACCCATTGAATTTCTCAACTACTGTTTTCTCCATATTTAAAAAAATAGTTACTCTAAAAATTATTACCTCATGCACTGGCTCCACTGCTTAAGGCTAGTTGTCTTTCTCACAAATATCAGCAATAGTGATAGGAAGCGCTCTAGATTCCCTTAGACCGTTCCTTCCCACACACAACACGTGAATGGCTAGGCATGCATTTACAACATGCAATGTACCTAAATAATCTCCTTAATTATGGAAGTAAGATGATTATCCTCTAGTGTTGAATCTCCATGCTTAGAGTTCCATGCCTCTCCAACTTTAGGATCACATTCACAATCAAAGGGGCATCAACATTTCCTCGAGCTTCTGGTGTGAAGCCTTTGACCTACACTAGTCGACTTACTCAGAACAAGGCGAAAAAAATAGCTTGGCCCTTTACTTTTGTTATGGCCTGAATCTAGGTAGAATAACACTGAATGCTTCACAATTTTTCCACTGGTTGGTTGCAAAACCAAGTCTAGATCTCCTTCCTTAGTAGCATTTGATAGCAGGAAACTTCTACAGGTCGATCATCGAAATCACCACATACAGGATCCACACAGATTTTCCTTTTTAATTCATACATAGCTCCGCAGAATGCTACACCACCACGAATTCCACTATGCTAAGTCAAGTAAGTTTCATGAGATTCACCATGTCTTGGCATAGATTCCTTATACCAAATCTCATGCAACAAACTATCATATAGTAACAATTACAACCCTTGGCTCCATATGCACATATCTCTCCAACCCTTTTTTACTCTCAACAAAGCCGCCCTAAACCATGGAGGATATCAACCAGATAAGTCTCTTCTTGATTAATTATTGCAGTCTGTCTACTGCCAGTTTGGTGGAAAGTTCATCAGTCGCCAAATCAAATTCAAATTCATTCCTCTCACATTTCCCTAGGCTCTCCTAAAAGGAGTAAACCTAGAGCTACTGGCTCTAATACCAAGTAGAAAAACAAAGAGATGCACACACAAAGGAAAATTTCTATTACACTCTTCAAATCACACAAATACATCACATATTTATGGTGCTAGTGAGATCTAGTTGATTCCAAAACAAGAAGATGGGTTGTTGAGAAATTATCTCAACAACTCAACCAAATCTACCTACTATAGTAAGCGTTATTTTCAAGTATTTTCATATTTTAGTAAATATATTATATTGTATTATTGGTGGATATTATATTTATTTATTTATTATTATTATTATTTTAAATTAGCAGAATCTATCATAATTTGGTAGTAAGTATATCAATCACTTGTTATTATATGTGAATGTAGATTCACTCATAACTGTTATTTAAGGAAAGTTCTACCCCTTGAAATCAATAGTGGTATGTAAGGGGATTTTCTCATCACTATCAAGGAAAACCATTCCCCCTCAAATGACTTGTCGGTGTTCCATAACGAGGCTGACTTACACTCTTACCAAATGTTTCCAAGTCTTTGGCTATTGAGTTATTCCTTATGTGCAAGGAAAATGAACTATTACACAATTACAAGCAATTATAATTCTTACTACAAAACCAAAATGTGATTTCAATGTATAATATTCATAAAAAAATCAATCACATTTATACTTTATAATAATATTTGACTTTAATTTCATACATTATACCAAATACTACCTTGTTAGATTTTATCCTTACATCCAAAAAATATTTTTAACAAGGGTAATAATTGAAAAGTAACTAGTCCCTACCTTTAGACAATTCTTTGTAATTTTGTTCTGAAATTAGATAAAAGGGAAAAAATGTTACAATTAACCAATCATAGGATTTCAAAATTTGATAGAGTAAGAAATGCAAAAATTTACATTGCAAAGGAAAAAGATGGCATAATACAATGAGATAGCTAGAAATTTATTTATAGAGTTCATATAGCTAAAAAGATGGAAAAGGAAACATAGCATATGGATGAAAAGTGCAGAGTATTAAACATGAATGTAATTTTCTTGATTTTACTTAGTAAGAATTGTTGAGGAATTTATACTTCCGAGATCAACTTTAAATTTCTAGAAACAAGATTTATTAATTCCATTAAAGGAAACATGTTTGCGCTTATATTAAAGTCTACAACCTTGTGTGATAAGTCTCCTCGCTTGAAAAATCTTTAGTAGTGGAGGAATGACCTGTTATAGAGTTTTATAAATCCAACGTTTCAGACTACCAAGTGAGTCCATCATCAAGGGTGCGTCAATATATTTAAGAAGATATTAATGAAGTATCCAGGACCTAATCATGAGAGGCATATGCAGAGTTAAAGACTATGTGGAGGCCAGACATGTGCAAATATAAATTTTGTGCATAAATAAAATATGTGTGGAAGTAAAAGAGTAACTATCATAATATTTATATTTTATTTTACTTGATTTGGTCTCATACATAATATATTGGGAGAACTTAAGGCATGTTATGCATATGCTAAGGAATTAATAAATATCATGGTTATATGATTTCTCTATGTTGGAAATAATACTGAGGGGGGGGGGGGGG
>APFE031646636.1:273474-349837 GCA_000404065.3 Pinus taeda | reverse complement strand
ACTGGTGCAGTCCTTTACCAGTACGCAGGCTGCAACCTGCAGAGAGCTACAACTCTCTCTCGTTTTCCAGTCTCTCCTGGAAGGGAGCTACAACCCCCTACTTCCTTTCAAGGACCACTTTTCATAAATTTTCAAACTGGATCCATATACATCAAATGATATATAAATTACAGTCAGCTGCAGTAACCAGATCAAAATAACAGAACTGAACCCAGAATACCTTATCAACAGAAAAATTCAGTCAACAGAAGATCTTAAGTCAGATACGCAGATTTCCTTTTACTGTCCTGCGTCGCTACGCACTTCACCCTCTGCTTCTCTGCGTATACCCGCAGAGCTCCTTCTTCTGCACTGCGTGACCACGCACTGCTCCTTTCACTGATCTGCGTACAGTACGCACCCAAAAGAACTATCGCGCCGCGTACTGCAACAGCAGGTACGCACCCAGAAAGACTGTCGCACCGCGTACTGAACCAGTGCGCACGCACCTGAACCACTGTCGCTCTGCGTACCCACGCACTGAACCTTTGTCGCTTCTGCGTACCCCCACACTGGCCCTTCGTCGCCTATGCGTACCCACGCATTGCCCCTTTGTTGCCTCTGCGTACCCACGCACTGCCACTTTTGAACACCTTTGCACCTCTGATTAGGGCCAAAATACAATCAGATACTCAGATCTGATCTTGCGCTCGAGAGATCACCCTTCACAGATTCGCTTTCAACTTCTCTTTCATAGATCAAGCTTTTAAAACCGAGAACCCAATATTTCACCTCTTAAGATATTCAATCCAAAAGCATACTAAGCCAAATGATCTCCTTCGCTTTATATAGGCAAGCTCCTCCTAAAAACATGGATCAATACCACGAGCCAAAACCATAGAAACACAAATACCGTCGGCTAGTTAAACATAAGAAACCCCACGTGTGCTTTTCTTTGCCTTGAAATGTGTGCACTGGGGGTACGCACCTCATGAATGGGATAACTGCGGGTATGTACGCACTTTATGTAACATTGGCCTGCATGTACGCACCTTCTGTAAGGTGTACCTGCGTACTCCTTATTTTCTTCAATATTTGATAGCAGATCATCAATCTCTGCTGCTGACTTGAAGTACAGTGATCCATCACCTGACTGGTTTGCCATCAAGGACAACACTTTAGCCATAATGCCAACATTATTTATGTTTTGTCTTTCATAGTTCAATTGTAAATTCACTGTGTTTTTTTCCCATAATGTTTATAATCGTTTCTAACTATGTTTATAATGCAGCTAGTGTCATCTTTTCACTAACTCAGAGTAGTTTTATTTCAGCGCAGAATAGTTCTTTGGTTTTCACTGCTTTCTAGTTTCTTAGTAGTAGCTTTAAGTTGATGTCAATAGCATAAATTGATTCATTTCATTTGTTGTTCATTAGTTTTTGAATTAATTTGTTCAATGCCATTTTCTTATTAGTTTAGTAACTCATGTTATAAATGAATATTTCCCTTTCAGTTGATGGTTAATCTTAAAACTAAGTGGTGAAATGTTTCATTTGTGAATGAGTCTTTCTCTGCATTTTTATGTTTACTTTTCTTAGAATAATGAAGAATGAAATCTCTCAAAATGCTATCACAAGGAGGTAGTTCTCCCTAAATTGTGTAGCAGAGTGACAAAAATACTTCATTTAGCCTTGCTTTCATAATAGAATAGTTTTTCACTTAGTTTAGTTGTAATTCCATCTTTAGTTGTTCATTAAGTTTTGATTCTGCAATAGATTAGACAGTAGTGGTAATCTTATTTCCAGTATTTCATTTTTGGTTTATCATAGATAGCTACAATCTCATTTTCTCATTTAAAGCTTTGGTTTTGTAATTGAGTAGATAGTAGTTTTAAGTCCTTTCAGTTCATGTTTTGGAAACAATCATAATAGCAACAAGAAAAGCTCTGTTTTCATTTTCTTGTTTAAAACTTTACTTCCAAATCTGGCTTAAAGCACTTTTAGTTCTCATTCATTTCTCTAGATTCTTAGTAGCAGTAGATTAAGATTCTGTATATTACATTGCAAAACATTAAGAATCAAAACAACAAAATCCCAAAACAAACATAAACTCAAAAATAGTGAGGTAAGAAGGGTCATCTAGCACATATAGTGCACTACACTTCATCAGTTTACGATACCCGAATTGATAATTTATGTAGAAATTTAGGACACTAAATTGACTGAATAACATTTATCACTCCATTCATGTCAGTGGCCCAATCTATTCCCAGTTGCGCGGGGTAGGGATTGCATCAACAATATCTATTACTTCGAAATCTGCTAGCACGCTTACTCCTTCGATATCTATTGTGATTCCCTGCAGTCTCTCCATAGGTAGGATCTTTTGTTGGTTCGCCATTCACAGTTGAATAGGAGACCATTGCATCGTAAGCCTACCCATGCATTCCCATGTCTGCTTTGGCAGGACATTCATGTCCGATCTTAGATCCAAAATCACTTGATCCATCTCATATTCCCCAATCTGCGTGGTCAATCTCATCTCCCTTCATGTTTATGTCATGTGCTTCTCGAGCTTCCGGACTACGCACAGTTCTCCTGGTGTGGTCTCGGTGCATCTAGTTATGAGTTTTTGTAGACCCTTTACAGCCTTGATGTCGCGCAGAAGCTTCATGCATGTCTCTAAGAATGTAGTGAGCATCGATGGGTCCATTTTCGGTTATAGTCTATGCTTACTTCCTGAAGTGGAGGCATCCGCGAAGCTCCTCTTAGCTTCCATGAAGGTTTCCTTAGCACACTCAAAATCAAATTTGGGTTCCTTTGTTGGAGCCTTGCGAACCAAAGTACTTTCTTCAAGTTGCTTGCCTTTGTCATCCCCTATTGTAATCCAACTACGGAGCACGATATTTACATTAGGGTCTTCCTCGTGCGGCTCAGACCTCATCATTTGCAGGTTTTGAGTCGGGGGAGGTTGGAGTGCTCCTTTATCGCGCAACCTCGCTATCAATGTCAATCAGTCCTCTCTCATGATCAAACTGCATACAATATAAGCATGATGGTCATGTTGGATTTGTATAATCATGACCATAATGTCTTGGCCCTCCTCAATTGTAACATATTAGATGTCCATGACCTCTTCCTGGTCCCCCTCCACCTTGGCCTCATCCGCGCCCGTGAAATCCAGTGCGTACCATTCTTGTATTTTTATCGAGGGGCTGGGTTTCAGCCTGAACTCTATAGGTAGGAGTTTGATCCATCATCAACTCATAACTTCTACAGGTGCACTCATCATGTCCCACTGACCTACAGAAATTACAGAAAAACTGATGTGAATTCTGCGTATACTTTTGTAGTAGATGGCAGTTGTCTATAGTATGCTTTCCTCTTATTTGACAAATCGTGCACCATAATGCAGGCGCCATGCTCGATCCTGCTTGTGCCTCCGATTTCAATGGCATTGGTCCTCCTCTCACCAGGTAATTCGCGAACACTACGCAATGGTCCTTGTCATGTCCCTGGCCTTCCTCGTGCACTTCTAGGCGAGCTGTCCCATCTTGTTTCAAAATCTACATCTTAAGGCACAAGTTTTTCAAATGTGCATGGATCTGTTGAACTCCCAGGTTAGGATCTTGTATCAGGGTCTCGTGCAATCTCATCGTGATATCCAAGGCCTCAGCTTGAGTGGTTAGCTTTAGTTGTGACAATGCATTCCTTAGACGCGGCGTTGGCGATGCTACAAACCATGCACAGTGTTGCCCATTCATCAAGGTCATATTAGCTTCACGAATTGTACACTTCAGTCTCTGATCCAACTCCCACGGGGTCTCACCTGGAACCATCATGATTTCCTTAAATCTAATGATTGAATGCATCTCTGACTTTGGCCTACTAAATTCTTTGTTCAACTGATCCGAATTGGATCCATGAAGATTATCAAAGTGCCATGACTGTGTCAAAACAGGACAGACTTTAGATTTATGAGCACAAAGCAATCAGGAAGACCTCTAGACAGTGGCAGTTTGTAGCCAGCAAGGAACAACGAGGACCTCGATCAAAACGTGTTGATCGAGGCCCATGGAGACCGCGCAGGAGGAAAAACTGGCACTTGGGAAGCCCGGATTGGGAAACGGAGGCCATTTCTAATGCGTGATTAACGACGATTAGCGCTTAGTGCTAATCGCGCATCGATGGGAAAAACCCCTCGAGAAGGAAAGGCCCAAAGTGCTCGGTTGCATGGAAGTTGGGAAAACCGTGGGGAAAGCGCTAAGGCGAAAGGCTGGTCCCACGCTCCAAAACTGACAGTATATCAGGGGCATCCTTGGGCAGTAACCGAATTTGGCTGAAAATGAGCGATTCCATTCAGTGCCCTACGCGTGTCCGATGGATGAGAGAGAAAACCACCTCTCATTGCGCGCTAACGGTCGAGCAAGTCAACCGCTCGAAATGAGCGAATGTCGTAGGATCTGGGGGCCCCAGATCTGATGACAGAGATTGCACCTGATGGAGAAACCAGTTTTGATAGGGGATTAAACCGCGACATATCAAATTTTGAAGTCCAATGTGACCGCTGAGTTGGTGGATGAGTCGTTGCACAATGTAACCGAAAATACCGAACTGACGAGGAAGAGCTGGTGCAATTCGTGAGAGGACACATGGCCACTCCCTATGAGCCGTTGACGATGACGTAGAGGTAGGGAACTCCAAGTGAACAACAGTAGGTGAACCAAAGGGACAGAAGAGGTAGCGAACAGTCAAAGACATATTGGCTTTAAATCCATGAACAGACAGAGAATAGAACAGAAATAAGAGAAGAAAATGAAGATAGAGAAAGCGAGAGCAAAGAAAGGACAGTGAAACAAGAAGTAGAAAACAGATAGCCGAGCTGACCTTAGGCAACATCGAGCAGACAGAAATCTTGAGAGGTTCAAGCAATCCTGGAGAGGATCTTTCGGGAATTGAGCACCACATTGGGCTCCTCCCATTAAATACTAGAGAGGTCAAGGTTTGGTAAGGAGAAGATTCTGCGCACTCTAGTGGCTTGGGGGATACAAGAACCACCCTACCAAACATTATCTATTTCAGGAGACTCCAAGTGAGCTCCTCATTGTAATTCTCTGCTTTAAAGACACAATAAAAGAAGGCCACCACTGAAAGTTGGACCAGAGATGTAGCCCTAGAGGATAGGGTGAACTCCTTATTAATTTGTTGTGTTCTTGTATTTGCCTGCTATTTTTCTCTTACTGTTTTCCATTTTCCAATGTCTGTGTATTTTGCAATCTGATCGATCCGTTGCCTAAAATGATACAAACACACACCAGCACATGAGTCTGTAATACCTTCATTCATTAATTGTTTAATTAAGATCACTCAAGAGTGATTTTCAGATCAAGTGGTATCAGAGCTTTAGGCTATCAAGGTTAGACAAGCTTGTGTTGGTTTAGCTATTAAATGCTAACTAGATCAAAGCTCAAATTAGGAGAAGGAGAGTTGGTCAAAACTAATACTCAAATTGGGAGAGTCTATCCTTGGAAGACAATGTCAGAGGAAGGTTCTATGGGGCCATAGTTTTCTAGCCATAAAGTCCATGGTAGAAGAAATGTATAGGGAATTTAGAAAACATAAGGATGAAGATATATCAAGCTCTAAACAAGACAAAGGAGAAGATGAGTCTCACTTCCATGACCACTCAAAAGGAAAAGGGAAAGAGGAAATCTTTCTCACACCTCCTAACAGTCTTGAACACAAAAAGAAAGCATCCTTGATTAAATTAGATGTTAAATTTGATTTACCTATATATGATGGAGAGTTAAATACAGAAAAGTTGGACAATTGGATTAGACAAATTGATGTTTATTGCAGAGTGCAGAATATCGATTCAAACAAAAGCAAGATTTAGCTGGCAAGCCTATGCCGTGGAGGTTTGGTGGGAAGGCAGGACCCAAGCTAATATGAAAAGACATGGTAAGACCATCTCTGTCTGGAGTGAATTTGTTTTTGCAATCAAAAAATAGTTCTATCCATTGGCCTACATGCAACAAGCCATGATGAGTTGGCAAACTCTTCAACAGTTGAAAGGGAAAAGTGTGCAAGGGTACACTCAAGATTTTAGAAAGAGAGCATTGATGCTAAGAATCTCATTAGACTCATCTGAGACTCTGTTGAAGTACATTGGTGGTCTACATAGCTACATGAGGCACACCATCCTCATCTTTAATCCCACTAGTATAGATGAGGTATCTGTACAAGCTACTCATCTAGAAGCTAGAGGAAAGAATGGAAATCCGGAAGTTGGGGACCATCCCAACCCACTGCAAGCAAGAATAAGAGGAAAAGAAAGAAGAAATGGAAAGCAAGGAAGGCTAACACTACACAGAAAAGCAAAGCTTCATGCACTCATTGTAAAAAGGATGGGCATGATGATGAGCATTGTTGGATTCTACATCCAGAGCTAAGACCTAAGAAGTTAGAGGGAAAGAAGAAGAAGACTTCCGCAGCTATTCAGAAAAATTTGGGGTCAGACTCAGGAGATGAAACAACCATTGCAGCCACAGGTATAAGAGGTAAGAATTCTGAAGCAACTACTAGTAATTCTGCACAATCTACTATTGATGAAGAAAATGAGAGAAAAAGACATGAGCTTTTCCATATTCGAGTTATTTCCAAACATCAAAAAATTGATACTTTGTTTGATAGTGGCTCACAAGTAAATTTAATTTTTGAAGCAATTGTAAAGAAGTTGGGATTAGTAACTACACCTCAGAAGAAACTATACCCATTAGGATGGTTGAATGATAAAGCACAACTACAAGTGACTAGACAGTGCAAACTCAAGTTTTATTTTGGGTCAGCATTTGTAGATGAGGTTGAGTTAGACATAATTCCTTTGGATATATGTGGAATTGTTTTAGGAAGTCCTTACTTCTATGACAGAAAAGCTATTTTCTATAGAGCTAAGAACAAGTATCTACTTGTCAAAGATGGAATCGAATACTTTGTAAGAGCTCATAAGCTTGTTACATAGTAATTTGTCACTACCTTCACTCCCAGTCCATCTACTATGTCACGTGTCCAAGTCAAACATGCTCATGTTGAACAAATGCTCTCTTATGCTGCCAACTGACCCACTTTTCCTAAGTTATCTACGTCATCGTGACTATGGGATTAATAAACGCGCTGAAAGGCTCTGCTACACAGTCCAACCGTGCTGCCAGCGCAGAAGTACATATGATTCCCACGATGGCCCAATTTCACGCTCCAACGCGAGGTTTCTTATTATCTTCAGCGATGATCTGACTAGTTAAACTGCTCACTCACGATGTCAGCACTGAAGCTCAATTATGTACCCACGATGATCCAGATTGGGCAAATTTGTTCCAACAATCGACCTTTTGGATGACTCCAGACCTAGTTGTTGGCATAGTTTGTGTCGCCCTTCCTTCCCTGGTATGGCAGTTCTGTCAATTGTGATAAGCTCTCTCTTCCACCTTTCATGGAGGCTCCTTCTCCTATTTAAACACTCACTTTTGATATGATCAGCTGGTTGGTAATTGGTGAATTCTTGGCTTGAGCAGTGTTGTTAGTGCTTTTGATAGATCGCTGGTGTGAGTGTGATAAGTGTGAGAGTGTTGATATCGTGAGGAAGCTTGTAAAGTGCCCTTGATTTCATGTCAAACATATGAGTGAGAGAGAGAGACCTTTGTATATTGGGAGATCCATCTTCAAAGAGTGAATGCTTAAAGAACATGTTGGTTGGATTCCTCTGAGAAGGCTTGTGATGTCAAGACTTTGGTTGTAAGCTTCCTCTTATTTCATTATTAATGCAATCAATGATGTTTTCCTATGTCTTGTATGTAATGTACTTGATAGCTCATGACTTCTTGACTTTGTGAGTAAATAGTTCATTGTTGTTTTCTAGTTACGTGCTTTGTTGTATTTCCTTTTCATTGTTTCAGGTTGATCACTCATTGAGGAGAAGGAAGCAAAAGCTGGAGTAGTGCAACGGAACTCCATCGACCACTGGAAGAGGTAGGCCTCCAACTTTAACTGTTTAAGGAAAGCTATTGTTGATCTGTACTTGTTTGTGACTAGACCCACTCTAGGGCTAGAGGGGTTGCCTCTGTCCGCAGAGGGAACACTTTCCTGCATCACAAATTGGCGACTCCACTGGGGAGTCTATCCTATGCTTTTCTCTTTGCTCTTGTTTTGATTTTGAATTTGGTCTCTCTTTGCTTTTGGGGATTTAATAGTAGTCTTTTGGATCACCTGGGTTGATTTGGGAGGTCCCTCTATTATCTATTAGATTGGCTGGTTTTAGTTTGGGAGTCTTTGGTTTGTTTGCCTTTGTTTTTTTCATCATCACGAATTTTATTTTAACAGTAGCATTGACATCGTGATAACCTTTTTGTATAATCATGTGCATCGCGGAATAACACCACACAGTCGCAACGATCCTGGAAATCGGATCATCGCGGGAAAGGAATGTACTCCCGCCCTGACAGCGCTCTGTTGCTACAGCTAGCTCTTTTTCAGCACAAGTTCCTAGTGTTCCACTCGCGACGATACCTGTAGGATTGATTTTTTCAATTCTACCTCCTGATTTTGCCAGTCCTCTTGATCCCTTGTTGTTTTTCGCTTGCTCAGTCATTTGTTTTTCACTGTTTACAGTCAAGGCACTCGTTCATTGGCTTGGTTGAATGAATTTTTTATTTTTGCCCGTGTGACCTAGCTCATCATTTCAAGTTCCTTGAATCAATTGTCTTGGTTGCTGGCTTGCTCAAGATTCGTCTACAACCTCTTGTTGTTTTGATTAAGCCTTCCTCTTTTTGTGTTTCTGGTTGATTTTTAGTGGCAGTTATTGAGCCAGTCTTTGTTATTGATTCGATTTCTTCCCGCTACCAAACATAGATCACGATTGTTTGGATCAACCGGTTCCTTTCACACTTGCTTGTTTGCCTCTTTGTTTTGAAAAAAAACATCAAAAATCAAAAGTTTGCATTTGTTTAGTGCGTGAAAGTGAAAGTGAATTTGCATTTCAAAATTGCATGTTGAAAAGCGAATGATAAAATCTCTCATTAGTAGTTCTTATGCACTGTAGGAATTGATGTTTGTATGCATTGTGAAATTGGATTTGTTTGGCTTGGTTTTCTTGGTTTGGGAATGATCTCTCTACCTTCTCGTAGGTAGGTGTTCATCGAAAGAAAAGGATATTTCATGCATTGTAGCTGCATCTTAGGTTTTGTTATACACATATGGTAGGGCTTGAAACTGAAACATAATTAAATATCAACCTTAAAACGAACTGAATAAATCTAAAAATGCATTGGAACATAACGCTCATTATTTAGGGGTCTAGGCTAGAGACGTGCTCCGGCGTCGTTAAACCTAGTCACTATTGTTTTCACTCAAGGTTGGGTGATTCCTCCTTCTGTGACTCAATAGCGGTCTAGTACGGAATTGTGCTCCCACGTACCATTGAGTATATATTGGGAGACCCCACTAAGTTATCATCCTTTATCCTTAGGAAGCTATGTCTGCCGCCTTGCAAACCGTAACACACCAAGCACAGCATTCGGGAAGATTGACTGTCGTACGGAAAGTCCTTGGTTTTCATATGACTACCAAGGTGTATATGTAGTTTTACGGGTTGTTTGGTAAACCTTTTGCCTAGTTCTCCAGAGTAGTCACTTTCATTCCTTTTCGAACTCCCTAAAAGAAAAGGTCCATCTGAGCACTTGTCCTTTCAGGCTCATTAAACCTCGAAAGATATAGAGTCACCTTTTCGTCCTTTTCTCGACTCTTGAAACATGAAAAGGTCAATTTTTGTTCCTGCGTCATAAAATTTACTGCCCACGAAATATTCCTGGTAATAGTTCAAGTTCTTGGTTGTGAGATGAGTGTTTTTCAGGCTCGTTCCAGATGGCAACATCCCCTGAATCTGCCTACCCAGGTCTTCCCCCAGATGGAAATCCTGGTCCATTTCTGCCTTTTGGAAATGCCGGTGCTCCGTATATGGAAACATTGTCTTTGCCTGGGTTAACCATCGGTTTGCCCGTGTGGTTGTTTTCAACCTCGGTGGTCCCGAGCGTTCCTATTCCACCGTCTCCTTCGTCTAAACCACGACACGATGATTCCAAGGTTGAGCTTACGCCTTCTTCCCCTGTTTCTTCCTCCTCCCCTCCTCCTTCGCCCAGTGAGAGTTTCACATCTAGTAACTAGGAGACTAAGAAGAAGAAGAAGAATATGAAGAAGAAGAAGTCTAATAAATTGGAGGCCACCTGTGCAGCTACTGCTCCGAGTACATCTCAGGTCGGACCACCTTCTGCTCCTCCGCGGAAGGTTAAGTTTCCTTGTAAATTATGCAAGGGTGACCATCTTCTTCGTGATTGTCCTGGCATTCCTAGAATCTTAGAAGTATGGTCTCACAATCCGGCTCGTCCCTCATCATCCTCTAAAGCTCATGGCGATTATACCCTATCAACTGGCAATCGTAAGAAGAAAGGGAAGATTCGATTCCCCTGTAGACTATGTGAAGGCAACCATCCCTTTCACCTTTGTCCGCTCATGGATAAAGCTTCCACCGTTTGGAAATTCTTATAGCTTCTTCACCCCAACTTCCCATTGGTTATCAGAGGCTCTCTTCAGACCCTCTCCCCGTCAACCAAGAGATTGACTTAGATTCTTCTCTTGTCCGTCCTCCTCTTTCCGAACCTGGTTGTGCCAAGCCTGCTCCAGACCAACCATTGGTCGGAGAGAGTGTCGACTTGAGTTCACCCCCTATTGATCACTCTGCTTCGGAAGAGCTTCATGCTCATGTTCTTCCCGTCTTGTCAAATTCTCCTGAGTCTGAGAATGATCCTCCTATCCCCGCTGATTAAGAGAGTCCTTCTTCGGTTCCTGTAAAGTAGGGGGCAATCATACAATAGCCCTACCAAGTAGTTCAGTCATTTCCTTCGACTGGAGTCATTTGACTACCTTTCGCCTTCCATCCCATGTGCCTTTCCAAATTAAAATACATGCCTATGATAAGGCAATACCTAGCACTGTCTTGGATGAGGGTGCATCTGTTAGTCTTCTGCCTTCTACTACTTGGCAAGCTTTGGGCTCCCCACAGCTTGTGTCGTTCGCACAGAATCTGTTAGCACGGAGGAACCAGTCAACCGTTAGGGATCCTTCAGAAGTTCCCTGTTACTTTGGGAGGCAAACCGTCTATATAGACATACTGATTGTCCAAGGTGCCTTAGATTTCAGTCTTCTCCTTGGTCGTGGCTATGTTTATGCCATGGGGGCCCTTGTCTCTTCACTTTTCCATGTGGTTTGTTTTCCACATGATGGAAGAATGGTGACCATAGATAAATTATCGTTCTTTAGTCCCCCAGTGCCTCCTGCGCAGTTGTCGTCCCCTATCAGTTCTTGCTCGCAAGTTGTTCCTTCCTTGCCATAGGTCAATTATGTGGCTACCCGTTTCGTCTCTGCCTCTATTGATGATCATGTAAATGGTCTTGTACATTATGTACTGGGGGCATTGGAACCCGATCTGTCATTGGTGCATCATGACATGTATTCCTCCCAGACTGCATTTCTTCCATCCCACGAAGAACTCTTGGGAGCCATGTTCTCGTATGGCCCATGAACAAGACGTCCCGAGGATAGTTCTGATCTTGTGTCAACCTCATTAAAAAATGAAACAAGGAGTTCCGAGGATAGTTCTTATCTTTTGTCGACCTCGTTAAAAAATGAAACAAGGAGTCCCGAGGATAGTTCTGATCTTGTGTCGACCTCGTTAAAAAATGAAACAAGGAGTCACGAGGATAGTTCTTATCTTGTGTCGACCTCGTTAAAAAATGAAACAAGGAGTCTCGAGCATAATTCCTGATCTTGTGTCAAGCTCGTTAAAAAAATGAAACAAGGGTTATGAGGATAGTTTTTTTACTATGTCAACCTCATTAAAAAAATGAAACAACTCCCCTTTCCAAATCGAGTCTTTGATTAAGATCTCGTAAAATACAAGTCGAGTCTTTCCAAGATCTCAAAAGTGAACCTTCATTCCATCCACCTTGTTGAATGCAATGAAGCTTGGGGGGCATGCACCTCGATTTGCGTCATTATGCTGGGGGCATGCGAACTTATAACAAGCATAGTTTTTCGTTTCAAGCTTGTGTAAACATGAAACCGAATCCAAGTAGAGTTCTCCATGGTTCAAGCTTGTGTAAAAATGAACCCATTCCTGATTTACATCTCGTGATTGTCGTTTATCCTTTAACTTCTACTAGACGAGCATTGGTTGTTTCATTCCATTGCCACCATCCCTTTGGCCGATCATATGCTTTCACTTGGTTGTTTTTCCTTTCCTGAGGAACTGCAATGATGAGTGGTTTTATTAGCTAGCCTCTTGACCATTACATGTTTTGAGTAGTTCCACCATTGCCGGAACCAATTACTACCCTTTATACCACTTGTTCCTCCAGGACAAGTCTCCTTTAAGCTCTTTTCTGACTCGTAAAAAATGAAAAGATTGCCGAGTATTTTTCCTTTTTGACTCGTTAAAGAGAATAAAAATGGAGGTTTGCTTTCAGCTCTTTTTCGACCATTTAAAGATGAAAAGACTGTCGATTTATTCCTTTTGAATCGTTAAACGAAATGAGAGGCGGTCTGCTTTAATCTCTTTTCCAACCGTGTAAACATGAAAAGATCGCTGAGCTTTTGTCGTTTCAGGATCGTTATTGGTTACGAAATGACGTGGTCTCGCTCGCTTTTTTACTTTTTTAGGTCGACACCACTAATCACGAAAAGTACTCCTTGATCGTAATGGTCAAGCGGTTCTTTCGAGTATCGTTTTATACTTTTTCGGGCTCGAGAGACACAACTTTACGAAAAAGGACCCCCCTAGAGTTTTCTTTTCCGTGTCTTTTTCAAACTCCCTAAACATGAAAAAGACTCCGAGTTTTGCCTATGTCGGACTCGTTAAAACTTGACGACATTGGACTCGTCACCATGACGAGACTCGAGCTTCTCCTCCCTAAGGCTCGTTAAACTATTACTAGGTTCGATTCGACCAAAGGTTGAACTTATATCACAAGCATATGCTATCCCCTTCAAGCTTGTTTTCAAAAATAATTGGGGTACTCGCTAGCAATTGTGGGGGAAAATTTGGAAAACATCATTAATTGTTTATGGCAGCTAGTCACTCTTGAACATCGACACATCTACTTCTTGTCGGGTTGGGACATCCATACATCATCATTTGGCCTTCCACGGGTTTGGGTTGCCATTTAGCCTTATTCCATCTGATTCATGTTGTCTCCATCATAGCCCCTAATCCTTTGGTACCTGAATGCTGCCATCCTCTAGAGTCGTGTCGCCGACATGTTCAAGAGTATAATCCTTCTGCAGTTTACATCCTTGCCTTTTCCTCTAATACTCTGTTTCACCATCTACCACTTGTTCCTTTTCTCGTGTCGTTGATGGGGGAAACATTATGGCCCTCTTGCGACGGATCGTCTCCTGTCAACTTCAGCTCATTATCCAGGAGATTGATCTAGAGATCCCCTTTGGTACCTTGGAGCTTGCATGCCTCAATATCAAGTTCTTCGCACCTGACGGTCGACTTACATCATTGGTCGCCAATTGGGTGATTCCACGAGTGTTCGACTTCAGCTCATTTTTCACACTTTGTGGATTGTACTGAACAGTACCTTGAGGACCATTGGCATTATTGGTGGTTTCTCTCACGCTTGTTAACGGTTTACATCATTGACCGGTAATCAAGTGACTTTATATCATGCTCGACTTCAGCACCTCTATTCACATGTTAGAATTTGTACTATGGTCGGTTGGGTTCAAGACCCCGAACTGAGATCACACCTGTTCGGGCTACGTGGATTGGTTCGTGATTACATGACTCATTGATGGATGGTTGCGACCATGCTTGAGTCTTTATGGAGGGATGCGACCATACCTTTATTATTATCATGGTCTCATTAGCTAGATGGTTGCGTCCATACCACAGACCTAGTTTGTATGTCTTTTGGATGGCTGCATCCATGCCTAGACTACATATACTTCACTATCAGAGATATCAGTTGTACTTGCGCCTACAGGTTCTTCTAGATGGTGTTCCAGCTCAGTGAGTTTTGTAAAGCATTTCGCCCCTCCCACTCTCTCGGGCTTCATACTTTAGGGGGCATCTGTTACACAATAATTTGTCACTGCCTTCACTCCTAGTCCATCTACTATGTCACGTGTCCAAGTCAAACATGCTCATGTTGAACAAATGCTTTCTTATGCTGCCAATTGGCCCACTTTTCCTATGTTATCTACCTCATTGTGACTATGGGCTTAATAAACATGCTGAAAGGCGCTCCTACACAGTCCAACCGTGCTGTCAGCGCGGAAGTACATCTGATTCCCGTGATGGCCCGATTTCACGCTCCAGCGCGACATTTCTTATTATCTTTAGCGATGATCTGACTAGCTAAACTGCTCACTCACGATGTCAGCACTGAAGCTCAGTTATGTACCCGTGATGATCCAGATTGGGCAAATTTGTTCCATCAGTCAGCCTTCTGGATGACTCCAGAACTGGTTGTTGGCATAGTTTGTGTCGCCCTTCCCTGGTATGGCAATTTCGTCAATTGTGCTACCTTCCTTGGTGATAATCTCTCTCTTCCACCTTTCATGGAGGCTCCTTCTCCTATTTAAACACTCACTTTTGATATGATCAGCTGGTTGGTAGTTGGTGAATTCTTGGCTTGAGCAGTGCTGTTAGTGCTTTTGATAGATAGCTGGTGTGAGTGTGATAAGTGTGAGAGTGTTGATAGCTTGGGGAAGGTTGTAAAGTGCCCTTGATTTCATGTCAAACTTATGAGTGAGAGAGAGAGACTTTTGTATGTTGGGAGATCCATCTTCAAAGAGTGAATGCTTGAAGAACATGTTGGTTGGATTCCTTTGAGAAGGCTTGTGACGTCAAGACTTTGGTTGTAAGCTTCCTCTTATTTCATTATTAATGCAATCAATGATGTTTTCCTGTGTCTTGTATGTAATGTACTTGATAGCTCATGACTTCTTGACTTTGTGAGTAAATAGTTCATTGTTGTTTTCTGGTTACGTGCTTTGTTGTATTTCCTTTGCATTGTTTGGGGTTGATCACTCAATGAGGAGAAGGAAGAGAAAGTTGGAGCAGCGCAACGGAACTCCATCGATCACCGGAAGAGGTAGGCCTCCAACTTTAACTGTTTAAGGAAAGCTATTGTTGATCTGTCCTTGTTTGTGACTAGAACCACTCTAGGGCTAGAGGGGTTGCCTCTGTCCGCAGAGGGAACACTTTCTTACATCACAAAGCTCAAGAATAATTATACTCTCATAAACTCAGGGTAGATGAAAAGAATGATAAATTCATGTAAACAATTCTTACTGATGGGTGTAAAGGAAAAGAAACCTAAAAAACCCAATGCATTTGAGTGCTGTAATGCTAAACAGCAAGCTGAATTAGAAAAGGTTGTTTCAGAGTATGATATCTTGTTTCAAGAACCTAAAGGTCTGCCACCCAAAAAGGAAATAGTGCATGATATTATTTTACAGCAAGATGTTCCATTGCCTAACATTGGAAGGTACAGGTTGTCTGCTTTAGAGAATGATGAAATCAAGAAGCAGGTGTAGGAGTTGCTCGAGAAGGGGTTCATCAGACCTAGAACAACACCATGTGGGTCACCAATCATTTTGGTGAGAAAGAAAGATGGCTCGTGGAGAATGTGCATTGATTACCAAGCACTGAATAAGATAAAAATCAAAAATCGTTATCCCCTTCCTCGCATAGATGATCTTTTAGATCAATTGAAGGAAGTTGTTTATTTCTCCAAGCTAGACTTGCATAGTGGATACCATCAGGTCAGAGTTGCCGAACAAGATGCATGGAAGACTGCTTTAGAAAAAGAAGAAGGATTGTATGAGTGGTTGGTTATGCCTTTTGGCTTAACTAACGCTCCTGCTACTTTCATGAAATTAATGAATGATGTACTCAGACCTTTTCTTGATGATTTTGTTATTGTGTATCTGGATGACGTTCTAATTTTTAGAAAAACGTGGGAAGAACACTTAAAGCATGTTAAGTAGACACTAGATGTTTTGAAAGGAGAAAAAATCCATGTTAAACTCTCAAAATGTGAATTTGGAAAAACATCTATGAATTACTTGGGTCATATAGTAGGGGGTGGTGAATTGAAGATTGATCCCTCTAAGGTGGCAGTCATTGTAAACTAGCCTAAACCCAAATCTACTATAGAAGTTAGAAGCTTCTTAGGAGCAGCACAATATTGGAGGAAGTTCATTTCTAACTTTTCCTTAATCGTAGCTCCCTTACATGCTTTAACAGGATTGAACAAGGTGTTTCAGTGCGGAGGCAAACATCAGAAAGCCTTCGACACCTTGAAAGAAAAGATTAGTACAACACCTATACTAGCACTGCCTGATCTTCAAAGACCATTTGAGATCCAAACAGATGCTGGTGACTATGCCATGGGAGCAATGTTGACACAACACGATAAACCCATATGTTATCATTATGAGACTTTTAATTCTACAGTGGTTAACTATCTTACATATGATAAAGAATTGTATGCATTAGTTCAGAGTGTGAAAAAGTGGAAACATTATTTAATGGGAAAAGAGACAGTAATACATACTGATCATCAATCACTTCAATATCTACACTCCCAAACTAAGTTGCAGCAATCAAGACACTATAGATGGATGGGTTTTCTACAACAGTTTCATTTAGTCATCAGATATAAAAAGGGCATACACAGTAAAGTTGCAAACATATTATCTAGACCCATTATAAATTCATCTACTATACTTAAGCATAATTACGTGCTACATGAAAGCTACATTAAACAATATGCTCAAGATATAGACTTTAAAGATGTATATGCAACTTTAAGTCAAGGCAAACGAGTAAAAGAATTAGATTATCATGTAAAGGACCGACTCTTATACCATTGTGGGAAGTTATGCATTCCACAAACTGAGAGAGTAAAGATAATTATAGAAGCACACACTTCTCTAATATCAAGTCACTCTGGGGTAAGTAAAATAGTTGCACAGCTGCAAAGATTTTGTTATTGGCCAAAAATGAATGAGACATTCTAGATATGTAAGAGGGTGTACTATGCATGCTAAAAGCAAGCCCAACAATAGAAAAATAGGCTTGTACACTCCATTACCAATTCCTTCTCACCCTTGGGAAAGTGTTTCCATGGATTTTGTTGGAGGGCTACCTAAATCTAGGAAAGGTCATGATTATCTATATGTTGTTGTGGATAGGTTTAGCAAAATGTGTATTTTGATACCTTGTAATAAACAGATTACAACCGAACAAACTGCAAAACTATTCTTTGAACATGTATGGGTTCATTTTGGATTACCCACTTCCATTGTATCTGATCGAGACACCCGATTTGTGGGGAAGTTTTGGCCAAGTCTGTGGGAACTGATGGACACCAAACTAAAGAAAAGCGCAGCTTTTCATCCACAAACTGATGGCCAGACAGAAGTAGTTAACAGGACAGTGATCCAGTTATTCAAAGGATATTGCAGCAAACATCCTAAGCTTTGGGATGAACATTTGTGTTATGTGCAGCACGCTTACAACAGAGAAAAACATTCTTCTACACAGAGATCTCCTTTTGAGACTTGTTTTGGTTTCACACCAAGGTCTCCTTTTGATTTTGTCTTTGGTAAAGACACCACAGTTGAGGGACACAGTGATGTGGACAGGGCAACTAGGTTCATTGAACAAATCCAAGAGATCCACCAGGCAGTACAGGAATAGCTGGAAAAGAGCCAAGCCAAATACAAGGCAAGGCATGACAAGCATTGGATGGAGCATAGTTTCCAAGTTGGTGACCAAGTTTGGTTGTATATTAGCAAGGACAGGATGCAAGGTGAAGGTAAAAAGCTAAAGCCTATCAGGTATGGACCCTTCAAGATACTTGAGAAGATTGGTGAAAATGCTTTTCGCCTTGATTTGCCAGCGTACATGCACATCTACTCAGTCGTAAATGTAGATTGCTTGAGATTGTTTGAACCTTCACTAATTGAGGATCCTGAAGAGCAGAGTCAATTGCCTTCTATTGATGACCTGCTACCTGAATATCTTAATGAATTGCAGGAAGACACGGTTTTGGACAGAAAGGTGAGGACGACATGCAGGGGAGATGTTGAGTACCTTAGAATTGGGCTCAAGGGTTCAAAGCCGAGCAGTGCAAAGTGGATAGAGATTGGACAAGTGATACAATTGTACCCTCACTTAGTCGATGCTTGAAAACCAACTTTTGGTGGTCCAAAAGTTTTTTCAGTAGGAAGGTCGTGATCCGAATTGGATCCATGAAGATTATCAAAGTGCCATGACTATATAAAAATAGGACAGACTTCATATTTATGAGCACAGAGTGATCAGGAAGACCTCTGGACAGTGGCAGTTTGCAGCCAGCAAGGAACGACGAGGACCTCAGTCAAAGCGCGCTGACCAAGGCCCATGGAGATCACGCAGGAGGCAAAACTAGCACTTGGGAAGCCCGGATCAGGAAACGAAGGCCATTTCTGATGCCAATAATCGCACAATGCTGGGAAAAACCCCTCAAGAAGGAAAGGCCCCGAGCACTCGGTTGCATGGAAGCCACGAAAACCGTGGGGAAAGCGCTAAGGCGAAAGGCGGGTCCTGTGCTCCGAAACTGGTAGTATATCGAGGGCATCCTTGGGCAGTAAGCAGATTTGGCTGAAAATTAGTAATTCCATTCAACGCCCGACGCGTGTCCGACGGATGAGAGAGAAAAATGCCTCTCATGGCATGCTAACAGTCGAGCAAGTCAAACGAGCGAAATGAGCGAATGACGTAGGATCTAGGGGCCCCAGATCTGACGGCAGAGATTGCGCCCGATGGAGAAACTGGATTTGACAGGGGATTAAGCCGTGACATATCAGAGTTTGAAGTCTGATGTGACCGCTGAGTTGGATGAGTCATTGCACAACGTAATCGAAAATACTGAATCGACGAGGAAGAGCTAGCACAGTTCGTGAGAGGACATGTGGCCACTCCCTATGAGCCGTTGATGATGATGCAGAGGTAGGGAACTCCAAGCAAACAGCAGCAGGTGAACTGAAGGGGTAGAAGAGGAAGTGAACAGTCAAAGCCAGATTGGCTTTGAAGCCATGAACAGACAGAAGAGAAGAAAACGAAGATAGAGAAAGCGAGAGCAAAGAAAAGATAGTGAAGCAAGAAGCAGAAAACAGAGAGCCGAGCTGACCTTAGGCAGCATCGAGTAGACAAAAAGCTTGAGAGGTTTAAGCAATCCTAGAGAGGATATGTTGGGAATTGAGCACCACATTGGTCTCCTCCCATTAAATACCAAAGAGGTCAAGGTCTGGTAAGGAGAAGAGTCTGTGCACTCTAGTGGCTTGGGGGATCTAAGAACCACCCTACCAAACATTATCTGTTTCAGGAGACTCCAAGTGAGCTCCTCATTGTAATTCTCTGCTTTAAAGACATAATAAACGAAGGCCACCACTGAAAGCTAGACCGGAGACGTAGCCCTAGAGGACAGGGTGAACTCCTTATTACTTTGTCGTGTTCTTGTATTTGCTTGTTGTGTTTCTCTTACTATTTTCCATTTTCCAGTGTCTGTGTGTTTTGCAATCTGATCGATCCATTGCCTAAAATGACACAGACACACACCAGCACATGAGTCTGTAATACCTTTGTTCATTAATTGTTTAACTAAGATCACTCAAGAGTGATTTTCAGATCATCAGCACAACTTGGATATCCGTGATCCTTGCGTTTGGATTGTCATTGGAATGCTTAATGTACCAAGTCAATGCGTGATCCTGCAGAGTGCTTACCAGCATTGCTTTCTTTATATTGTCGTCCATGACTCCCTACACTTCCCATACAGCCCTTATCACGAACCAAAACTAGTCCAGATCTTCATTCCCTACTCCCCTGAACACTGGCAACTTTATCGCGCTTGCCATATTGAACTGTGGTGGTGGTGGAGGTGGTATGGGCGAAGATGGGGGTGAAGATGGTGAAACTATCGGTGGTGTGGGTGGGAGTGGTATGCGTGGAATTCGCTGCTTTATCAAACTAATCGCACTTCATGGTGAAACCTTCGCGAGCTCTTCCTCGCTTTCTCGCGGAGGTGAAATCAAGGGGCTAGTTTCTAGTTCTGCGCTACCTTCGTTTTTGTAGATCCTCCCACTCCGCGTAGCCCCAAACATCAATTTATTCACATAACCCATTTTTCGCACAGTAGCATTTTAATCCAAGTGTTCAAAGATTTAACATACTTACCTCGCGGTCCCTTGAGGAAGCATCGCTCTGCCTCGCTATTGTAGACTGAAGTATCTACCGCAAACTCGGTGATGAATCCTCCTATAATTCGATCGAGCCAATGATCCACAGCGTGCGCGATCTTATCTTTAGATGCTTTTAGTCTATGCACCAATTTTGGAGTCCACACAATAGGTTTGTTGAGTATACACCTTCCTTGACTGTTTGCTAGCTTCGCGATCCACTCGTATAACTCAGTGTGGAAGGATGCAAAGAAAATTTCGTGGATCTCCATATACAAGTAGCAATCTAACCACTCTTCCTTTTATAGTCGCAGATTCCTGTTTTTCTGTGCCACGTACTCGTGAATTTTTCTGTCCAACCAATCTTCAATTACTTTCTTTGTCAGATTCCAGTGATACAACATTAGACATCTCTATGCAGATCCTAGTCATGGCAATGCACCCATTTGTTGGCTTGTTGGGGCCTGACCCAAGTTCGGATTTAATCATGTACATGTATAATCATAACCATATCCATGTAATAATATAACATCACAATAACACCATACATGATCATGCCATTTGCATACCCATATCCCATGCATGACAACCATAACCTTGAAAACATTATACTTACCCAAATAAAGTGAAAACATGCTTTGATACCAACCTGTTGTATCAGATATGACCCGAAAAGAGCGCAACCCGCTCTGATACAACACTGTAAGGTAACCTCCTCTCACTTCTATACACTTTCAATAGCTTACCTAGGGTAAACATGAGATGAGGGGTTACTATGATATGGCTCAACATCCTAAACGACCTCAAGGAAATGGATTTGACACAATTAGACCTTACTGACTTCCCTCAAGTGCCACAGGACCCCCAGAAGTAACCCAACCCCTCCAGATGTCCAATCCTTGAGACAACTCACCTTTTCCTTGACCTAGATCCCCAGTCGCTCCCTTGCCAAGGCCTCCATGTGACTATGGGTTCCCAGTCGCTCTCATAGGCCTATATGAGTGTGACTGTGGCCTTTTTATGCTAGTGTTATGTTGTCCACTATGAGAATTAAGGCAACTTTCTAGGGTTGGGGCTTATCCTCTTCCTAGAAAGCTATGAAACTTCCAAAACTCATAAAAGACATGAAGACGATGCTTGTAGACCAAAACTGGAACCAAGACTTGACTTGACCATCCTCAACTGGGACTGACATTATGTCAAACACTTGGTAGATATTTAACCTACAGATCATGAATGCAAGTTTGAACATAAGGGACTAAAAACTTATCTAAGGTTGAACGAGAAGGATTACTACCTTCTCTCATTAGCTTTCATAACATCAATTAAGTCTAGCACTCATTATTCAATTAGTTACAATTAAAAACATGAATAGAGCCATGACTGAGATATGTTATAAAACCATGATTATAACCAGCATATAGCCAGATAAATAACCATAAGAGAACAACCATTAAATCCACATAATAACCAATACATTTCCTTGCAAAAAACAAGAGAAACTTAGCTTTTATTAACCATAGGAAATTACCAACCGGGTTCAGGATTTCCACATTTCACTTGACCATAGATTAGCTAAACCATATCTTTCTTTCAGCCAATCATCCTCGTTCCATATTCCAAGCATGAATGTGGGATCTCATGGGATAAACCAATCCAAAGATAACCAAGGGAATCTAGAGGTTAAACCACATCCACCCTCTCCATATCATGACCACACCTAAACCGATGCCGAGATCACAAAATCGAATCGAGCTTAAATACCTGAGAATTTCTGCACCGTCCTTGAGGAATTTTCTTATCTCCACCCTCAAGCTTTATTATGTATCCCGCCATTACCGGCCAAGGGATTCCTAAGCCTTTGGGAATTTTCCTGAGACCACCTCACCTTGGATTCTGAAACAACCCGACAACCCAAAGCTCAAACTAAGAACAATCCCATCACACCATGGCTATCTGGACCTGGCAAGGATAGGATAAAATCCACTATATAATCCCAACAAAATCCATGCCAATGATAACAAAAAAAACCATATACTAACATGCACATACCATGCATGTCAAAACCAACTAGGAAATCATACATGCAACCTGTTACTTGCAAGTATTCCCATTGAAGTTGTTTGATCCTTGTCTTCCTTTGTTTTCCTTGTTCTTCTATGCTTTTCCTTTCCCTTCCTTGATTTTCCTTTCCTTTCCTTTCCTTGCTTTCTTACGTTATTTCTCCTCTTGGTGCCTTCTCCTCTTTGAGACAAATTCTTGCACTGAATTGGAAAAAGGTCGGCAAAAACCTACCAACTAATGCTCTAAGGTCTTTTTATTGATGAGACCTCAAATTTCTTCAATTTCCATTATTTTCCTTCATTTTCCTCCTCACATGCAACCTGTGTCCTTTCACCTTCCTTTTCTCCTAATTTCCATTATTTTCATAAATAATGTGCCAAAAATACATTTTTTCCTTTCCAAAGCCTTAGCCATTGCCTTTGCCAATTTGCCCTTAGCCATGAGACATAACAGGTGATGGCCACTAGGATATTTTTTCCCAACATTCAGCTTGGAATAAGTGTCCCTTACCCGTGGTCTTATTTCACCTTTATTAACTTTTATCACATGATCTTTTAACCCGTGCTATTACAACTAGATCTGTAAAAAGAGGATCTACAATCTTTTTAAGGAGACGATCCACTAAATTTGGATGTACAACGACTCAATGGAAAAATAAAGTAAGAATCTCAAATCATCCATAAGACTCTCAATGAAGCTCATGAGACTCTCAAGTTCTCATTGAGAATAGGAAAAGTAGTTGTGAGGTGGATTTTCACACAAAACTAATTTCTATTTTCACAAATTAAATGAAAAAAACATGAGCACTTAAACCCACCTAAAGTATTAATCATTTACACATTCACCAAACTTTGAGCTTTTCTTGGGTTGACGAGTTTCTTCGAGATCCTCCTCGATCACTAACATTGTTACATTTGATATTTTCTTGGGTTGAAGTAATGTTATTTTTAATATTGTCCTTATTCTCCAATATTATCTTCTCCTTTATCCCTCAATGATTGAACCAAGACTTGGGATGCTTGTGCGATCCTCACTTGAGTTGGAAAGGGTGGTTATGGCTAGAGTTAGAAGCCATTTTGGGGAACCTTGTGGCTTCCGTGTTGTAAAGCTTCTCCTTATGTATCATATACCTAAACATAACTTGCTTTCAATGGGTAAAGAATAGCTTCAATCAAGAGGACAAGATAGGGAGTATTTCCTTTAATCTTGAAGTTGTAGGTTATAAATTGCTTTTGGATTAGCTCGATCTTCCTCCACGATTCTCTAGATATACAACAACCCCAAACCTCATAGCCATATAAAATAATAAGGATGACAAGAGTCTCAAAGAGGAACATTTTTTTTACTCCAAGCTTAAAGATTAGTTGACTTACAACTGTTTTCAAGCTCATAAAAGCTTTATAGCCTCAATAATCATGTTCTCAATGTTGCAATTCCAGTTGAGTTAATGACGAATGTGAATACCTAAATATTTGTATAAAGGAACTTTCTCCAAGTAATTGTTATCATAGATGAAATTATCATGGTTAATCTTTTTGGTTTTAATTATCATGACTTTAATCTTGTGGGTATTTAAAGTCATACCTATCCTGGAGCAATAATCAATAACAATTTTAAACTATCAGTAAAAATCTTCATGGCTTTTTGGCTAAAAAACAATAATATGATAAAAGTAATGACCATCCTAATGTACTTAACTTCCACTATCATTATAAAGACAACTCCAACTATATCTTGTAATATTTTAAAATCAGTTTCATATTAAATAAAATTAAAAATCCTTGCAATTAATTAATATCTAAAAATTATTTATTATCATATAAATTAATTTCATAGTATAAAGACACAATTTTAAAACCATAATCGAAATATAATCGCATCATGGATATAAACTAATGCAATTAGCGTGCACGAAAACTGCATTGTTCATCACATCAATAAAAAAAAATTTAACCTCCATTGACCAAACACTAAATATTATTTAAAAGTTAGACGTTCTCAATTATTTCAGCTTGATAAAAAAAAAAAAAAACTTATATTTAATCAATCTGTATATATATATATATATTTTGAAATATCAGGATGCTCAAGTGCTTTCACATGTTACGTTCAGTTTATGTTGACCAAAATACTAAATATTATATTTGAAAATACTTTATCTGGCCAGCTGTCCACGTGGTTACTGATCCCCTACATTGTGCATGTCCCCCGAAATGAGATTGGCTCGGTCAATGGTAGGCTACCTAACGCTTTGATGTGTACTGTTGTAGGCCACCTAACGCTTTGAGATTGGCTCGGTCAATGGTAGGCCACATATTTCTGCATATAAGGCGTGTTTCCTATTGCAATTCTTCACAATTCATCGGTTCCCTTGCAACTCTTTATTCATTGACTCCTTTGCAGTCTCATAAGCCTTGCCCTCCACATCTCTCCCATCTCATCGCAATCAATCCGGTCTATTTTCCAAATTGGAAATGGCTGCACCCTCCTCCATTGCCGCCTCGACTTCCACCTCCCTTAATCCTAACAACACCAGCACCAGCACCAGCAATTCCTCTTTTGATGTGTTTATTAGTCATAGAGGTCCAGATGTCAAAAATACCTTAGCGAGTCATCTCTACTTTCGGCTTACTTCACACGGATTGAAGGTCTTTCTGGATCGGGAGGAATTGCGACAGGGAGAGTATTTGAAGTCTCAAATAGAAGAGGCTATTCGAACAGCCTCTGTGCACGTTGCCATTTTTTCCGCCGGATACGCTGACTCAACCTGGTGTCTAAATGAGCTCCGAATGATGCTGGAGTCAGGGGCTAAAATAATTCCTGTGTTTTACCAAGTGAAACCCGCTGATCTTAGATGGACCCAGGGCAAAGATACTGTGTATGCCCAAGCCCTGCTGAAACTTGGAGAGAAGCCGGAGCATGAGGCTCACACTGAGAGAAATGTTCTTTCTATTGAATATTGGATAAATGTTCTGAGCTGGATATGTGATCCTCAATCTCCTCAAAAGAAGCTGAAGCTGAGACACAATGCAGCCACTATTGAAGAGTGGCGAAATGCTCTTTCTAAAGTTTCGGGCATAAGCGGTTTCGAGCTGCAGGCGTGTAACGGGTAAGCATTCAAACATCCTTCTCGGTGTTTCTGTTACTTTATATTCATAGATATGCACACACTATGTTTCTCACTCGTTATATTCTTTTTCGCCAGTGACGAGGGCTTCTTGGTACATAAGGTGGTTGAATGTGTGTTGGGAAATGTGAAAAAACCATTGGATGTAGCCAAATATCCTACCGGTTTAGAAGAAAAAGTTCGCGATTTTGAAAATCAAGTGTTATTGCAGCATCCACAGAGTGGAAGAAAAGTTCAGGTCGTAGGGATTGTTGGGTTAGGTGGTGTAGGAAAAACAACCCTTGCGAAAGAACTCTTCAATAGGAAAATGAAGAGTTCACAATCCTTCAATAAGGAGAGTTCAGGTTATGCAGGATCTTGCTTTTTAGATGATGTAAGAGAAAATGCAGTTAAAGGCTCTTTAATAATATTGCAGAGAAAACTTCTTAGGAGCTTGACTGGGTCAGATCTGTTGATAGAAAATAAGGCTGAAGCCATAGAAAGGCTTAAAAAGCATCTTTCCTCTCACAAGATTTTATTAGTTTTAGATGATGTAGATAGCGTAGATCAGATTGATGAACTTGTGCCAGATCGAACTTGTATCCACTCAGATAGCTTAATATTGATTACATCTAGAGATAAGGATGTTCTCACGAGATCAGGGGTCGAAAACTCATTAATTTACAAGTTAGGCGGGCTAAGTACAGAACGCTCACTCAAGCTCTTTTGCCGGCATGCTTTCGGTCAGCCCGATCCACTCCCAGGATTTGAAAACTTGGCCCAGGACTTGTAAATGCCTGTGATGGATTGCCTCTATCTCTGAAAGTGTTCGGTGGACTTCTCCATGGAAACAATGATCTGTCTTATTGGTCTGCCCAATTGGATCAACTTCAAAGGAGACTTCCTGAAGACATTAAAAAAAGGCTTCAAATTAGTTATGAAGCCCTGAATGAAGATGAAAAACAAGTATTCTTAGATATTGCTTGTTTTTTCATTGGACAAAGAATGGAAATGGCCATTAGCATATGGAACGTCTCAAAATGGGGAGGCTGGTTAGCATTGCAAAATCTACAAAACAAGTGTCTAGTCGAAGTAGACTCCTTCAATGTGATACATATGCATGATCACCTACGGGATCTTGCAATATGTGAAGCCAGTGTTAAGCAGCCACTTCGGTTTTGGCATTTTGATGACTTGGTGCAGCAATCAACTGTAAGTAGTCAATCCCTCAAATCCTCTTATATTTTATTCAATAAAAGATCGGGGTTCATTATCTGACAAGAATGAATGAACCTGTAATCACTATCATTTTTTTTACGATGGGCAGGGAATAATAACAGTGCGGGGAATTAGAATGGTTCTTAGCGAATACCATGGTGATGATGATGATTTTGATTCTATTCAAATGGCGAGGTTACACCTTGTTGATACTGAAGGTTCCCTCTTGGAACGCATTCTGAAGAGCGCGAAGTCGCCAAATCTCATATGGCTCCGCTGGAACAAGTGTGCAGACTCATCTCTCCCTCCTCTGATTCCAATGAAGAAACTAAAGTTTCTTAACGTGTCCGGGGATAAATTAGAAACATTGTGGCAACAAGAATCACAGGTAAATTGAAATTTGTTGTATAAACATTTCTGTTTAGTGGTTATTATCAAAATACTGTGTAGGAATAATTTGAAATGTTTAGTAGATGAGAATCGTGATCCACATATAAATATCTTTTTTGCAGCTCCCTTTATGTTTGGAGGAGTTGAGCGTATATGGATGTGTGCACTTGAAGAACATATGGGGGTTGGCCCACCTGACAAAACTTCAGGTGTTAGATGTTTCTGGGTGCGCTCAGTTAGATGAACTGCCAAGTATGGAATTGTTGACATCTTTGGAGCGCTTGTGGACAATCGGATGTACGCAGCTGAAGAGGATACGGGGTTTGGAGCAGGCCACAAAACTTCAGAGGTTAAATGTTGGTGGGTGCGCTCAGTTAGATGAACTGCCAAGTATGGAATTGTTGACATCTTTGAAGCACTTGTGGGCAGAGGGATGTACGAAGCTAAAGAGGATACGGGGTTTGGAGCAGGCCACAAAACTTCAGGTGTTAAATGTTAGTGGGTGCGCTCAGTTAGATGAACTGGCAAGTATGGAATTGTTGACATCTTTGAAGCACTTGTGGACAAAGGGATGTACGCAGCTGAAGAGGATACGGGGTTTGGAGCAGGCCACAAAACTTACGAGGTTAAATGTTAGTGGGTGCGCTCAGTTAGATGAACTGCCAAGCATGGAATTGTTGACATCTTTGAAGCGCTTGTGGGCAGAGGGATGTACGAAGCTGAAGAGGATACGGGGTTTGGAGCAGGCCACAAAACTTCAGGTGTTAAATGTTAGTGGGTGCGCTCAGTTAGATGAACTGCCAAGTATGGAATTATTGACATCTTTGGAGCACTTGTCCGCAGGGGAATGTACGAAGCTGAAGAGGATACGGGGTTTGGAGCAGGCCACAAAACTTCAGACGTTAAATGTTAGTGGGTGCGCTCAATTAGATGAACTGCCAAGTATGGAATTGTTGACATCTTTGGAGGAGTTGAGGGCAGAGGGATGTACGACGCTGAAGAGGATACGGGGTTTGGAGCAGGCCACAAAACTTAAGGGGTTAAATGTTAGTGGGTGCGCTCAGTTAGATGAACTGCAAAGTATGGAATTGTTGACATCTTTGGAGCAGTTGTGGGCAGCGGGATGTACACAGCTGAAGAGGATACGGGGTTTGGAGCAGGCCACAAAACTTCAGAGGTTAAATGTTAGTGGGTGCGCTCAGTTAGATGAACTGCCAAGTATGGAATTGTTGACATCTTTGGAGCAGTTGTCCGCAAAGGGATGTACACAGCTGAAGAGGATACGGGATTTGGAGCAGGCCACAAAACTTCAGACGTTAGATGTTGATGGGTGCGCTCAGTTAGATGAACTGCCAAGTATGGAATTGTTGACATCTTTGAAGGAGTTGAGGGCAGAGGGATGTACGACGCTGAAGAGGATACGGGGTTTGGAGCAGGCCACAAAACTTCAGAGGTTAAATGTTAGTGGGTGCGCTCAGTTAGATGAACTGCCAAGTATGGAATTGTTGACATCTTTGGAGCAGTTGTCCGCAAAGGGATGTACACAGCTGAAGAGGATACGGGATTTGGAGCAGGCCACAAAACTTCAGACGTTAGATGTTGATGGGTGCGCTCAGTTAGATGAACTGCCAAGTATGGAATTGTTGACATCTTTGAAGGAGTTGAGGGCAGAGGGATGTACGACGCTGAAGAGGATACGGGGTTTGGAGCAGGCCACAAAACTTCAGGGGTTAAATGTTAGTGGGTGCGCTCAGTTAGATGAACTGCCAAGTATGGAATTGTTGACATCTTTGGAGCAGTTGTGGGCAGAGGGATGTACACAGCTGAAGAGGATACGGGGTTTGGAGCAGGCCACAAAACTTCAGAGGTTAAATGTTAGTGGGTGCTCTCAGTTAGATTGCCAAGTATGGAATTGTTGACATCTTTGAAGGAGTTGAGGGCAGAGGGATGTACGACGCTGAAGAGGATACGGGGTTTGGAGCAGGCCACAAAACTTCAGGTGTTAAATGTTAGTGGGTGCGCTCAGTTAGATGAACTGCCAAGTATGGAATTATTGACATCTTTGGAGCACTTGTCCGCAGGGGAATGTACGAAGCTGAAGAGGATACGGGGTTTGGAGCAGGCCACAAAACTTCAGACGTTAAATGTTAGTGGGTGCGCTCAATTAGATGAACTGCCAAGTATGGAATTGTTGACATCTTTGGAGGAGTTGAGGGCAGAGGGATGTACGACGCTGAAGAGGATACGGGGTTTGGAGCAGGCCACAAAACTTAAGGGGTTAAATGTTAGTGGGTGCGCTCAGTTAGATGAACTGCAAAGTATGGAATTGTTGACATCTTTGGAGCAGTTGTGGGCAGCGGGATGTACACAGCTGAAGAGGATACGGGGTTTGGAGCAGGCCACAAAACTTCAGAGGTTAAATGTTAGTGGGTGCGCTCAGTTTGAGCTGCCAAGTATGGAATTATTGACATCTTTGAAGGAGTTGAGGGCAGATGGATGTTGGAAGCTGAAGAACATACGGGGCTTGTTGCAGTGTACACAGCTTCTAAGGCTACATCTCTCGGGGTGCTGTGAGTTAGAGGAGGTGGAATGTGTTGAACATTGTATGTGGTTGGAGGAGCTGGATGTCCATCGGTGCCCCAAATTACAATGTCCAGTCTGGGAGTAGGCGGTGCGGACGTTTTAAAATAAAAACAAAAGAGGCTGTCATAAGACTATTTCATAATTGGGGATGTTCACATTTGCTATAGTACCTGGTAATTTTTTTTTACAACATGATTTAAGGACACATTTTTTATGAGTCAAATCTGAAAAATAATGCATGGGGTAGCAGGCTATTTAATCATCGTTGTTGAATGTTCTTTTTATAAGTAATACGCCTCCTTCGGTTTATTTATTGATTAACTTAAAAAAAATGTCATTACATTTAAATTCATGGTGTTGGGACTAGTTGCCCATTACTACCTCTGAATATACCTTTCAGTTTGATCAGTTTGAGGTCCAAGTAGCTTGGACTCTCTACAAGTTTATGACTAAGTTCATTTTTTATAATGGTTTGAAAAGTTTTCATTAAAAATATATAAACTTTATTTTAAGACTTAAAATAATGTTTAAATTTTAATATTTTATTTTATTTTTAATAATTGATGAAAGCATATAAGCTATATAGTGATCGAGAATAAATATTGCACAAAGCAAATGAATTTGAATTTGTTAGACGTGGAAAGTAATGTAGAAATCAAATATATATTGAGATCAATATTCAAAATTTATAAGATTGGTTTATTATTTATAATCATTATTTATTCAAGTGGATACAAATATTGATAGGTATTAGATTGAATGGTACAACGAAATCACCTATTGCAAATCATTTTGGCCAGTCCATAGCAAGAACAATGACCATTAGGGCTTTCAAGGTTGAGGATCAGTTCTTAAAGAAGAACTTAGACTTTATTGATAAAAATTTGAACCCTTTTTTCTACAGTTTCTCGGCAAATGAATGGTTGATTCATCATCTAGAGATGTTAAGTGCAACTGTTCTTTTCTCCTCTGCTCTTGCTATGGTTCTACTCCCAAAGGGCAGCTTCAATCCTGGTATGAATGATGAAACTAAGGGTCGTCTGTGGGAGATATCTGCTGTTACTATATGCTTTTATGTATACGATGATGATGCCTAACATTTGAACTAGTGCAGGTTTTGTTAGGATGGCACTATCATATGGTCTGTCATTGAACATTTCATTGGTTTCCAGTATTCACATCCAATGTACACTTGCAAACTACATTGTTTCTGTAGAACGCATCAAACAGTACATGTACATTCCTAGTGAGGCACACTGGTTTGAAGTTGGGGACACTGGTTTGAAGCCATATATTGACTATTTGAAACAGAATAAAGGTTTCTTATATTGTTCTTGTGCTGGTCTCGGTCATCTTATATTTTTGATTGCGCAGATTTCAAGAAATATTTGGATGGATGCAAAGGTGCAAAGTCTTCAAGTCAATGTATTAAGTTTAATAACAGTGTACTCAGCCATTGGGTTCACATCTATATTGTTCTTATTCCTTCAGTCATTGCTTTGTGTTATTTTGGGGCTTGAGGCATCAAAGTCCTTTTGTAAGCTTCTGAGTTCTTTATTCCGAGCACCAATGGCATTTTTTGATGCAACTCCATTGGGAAGAGTTCTGAGCAGAGTAAGTATTTTATGTAATCACGATGGGCTTCCTTCTTTTCTTTTCACTCCTTAAAACAAAAAGTGAATTTTGATGTACATCAGGGTAGTAAACTACTAACATTTATCTTCCCCACCTCCTTTTTCAGGTTTCTTCAGATTTCAACATTCTCGATGTAGACATTCCTTTTTCTTTTGTCTTTGCCATGTCGTCTACCATGAATGCTTATAGCAGTCTTGAAGTTGTGGCTGTTGTAACATGGCAAGTTTTGTTTGTAGCCATTCCAATGATTTATTTGACCTTTCAACTCCAGGTAAAATGCCACTTCACGCAAGTTTCTTGAGAAGACTTTGTACTTCACTATGAACATTGTGAGAGAAGCTATAATTGATTTTTTGCTTGTTCAATTTAATCATAAATACTATTTTTCCTCTGCTAAAGAACTGATGAGACTGAATGGTACAACGAAATCACCTATTGCAAATCATTTTGGCGAGTCCATAGCAGGAACAATGACCACTAGAGATTTCAAGGTTAAGGATCAGTATTTAAAGAAGAACTTAGACCTTATTGATAAAAATTTGAACCCTTTTTTCTACAGTTTCTCGGCAAATGAATGTTTGATTCAGTGTCTAGAGATGTTAAATGCAACTGTTCTTTGCTCCTCTGCTCTTGCTATGGTTCTACTCCCAAAGGGCAGCTTCAATCCTGGTATGAACGATGAAACTAAGGGTCGTATGTGGGAGATATATGCTGTTACTGGATGCCGATAATTGCCTAACATTTGAACTGGTGCAGGTTTTGTTGTGATGGCACTATCATATGGTCTGTCATTGAACATGTCATTGGTTTCCAGTATTCACATCCAATGTGCACTTGCAAACTACATTGTTTCTGTAGAACACATCAAACAGTACATGCACATTCCTAGTGAGGCACCAACTGTTATAGAAGATTGCAGACCACCAGATAGTTGGCCCTCGCATGGGAAGGTTGAATTGCAAGACTTGAAGGTACCTGAGTTGTGCATTCCAACAAGATGAATGTGTTAACATTTATTTTTTTAACTAAAATTTGAATGGTTTATGATGTTTGCAGTCGAATATATTTTGATATGTGTGTAGATTAGATATAGAGCCAACAACCCCCTTGTTTTAAGGGGCATTACATGTACATCTGAGGGAGGGCAAAAGATTGGCATTGTTGGGCAAATAGGAAGTGGGAAGACCACTCTCATTAGTGCTATTTTTCGATTAGTGGAACCTGCAGGGGGTAGAATCCTTATAGATGGTTTGGATACTACCTCTATTGGGCTTCATGATTTGCGGTCGTGCCTTGGGATTATTCCTCAAGAACCAACTCTTTTTTGAGGAACTGTTCGCTTCAACTTGGATCCATTATCTGAGCACTCATATTTGACAATTTGGGAAGTATGTAAATGCTATTCAACATAACATCTCATTGAATTTATCATATGTAGAATGAAAATAGTAAATAATGCTTTGAATTTTTTTTTTATTTTATTAAGGTTCTGAACAAGTGTCAACTTGGAGACATTGTAAGAGGGAAGGTGGATGGCCTAGATGCACCAGGTAAATTTTGTATTAAATATATATTTTTAAATGTCATGGAATTATTTGACATGAGGCCAAGAATTTGGCTGTTATATTTGCAAGTTTTTCATGGCACTAAAAGATCAATAAAATGCAGTGGGGGACGATGGAGAGAATTGGAGTGTAGGACAAAGACAATTATTTTGTTTGGGACGTGCATTGCTAAGGAAAAGTCGAATCCTTGTTCTAGACTAAGCAACAAAATCAATACATAATGCTACAGATGCCATTCTCTAGACAATAATTAGAAAGGAATTTGCAGATTGCACTATAATTACCGTTGCACACAGGATACCGACTGTTATGGACAGTGACATGGTGGTTGCCTTCAGTGATGGTAAGGCCCTGTAATTGTATCTTATATCTGTGCTGTATGCATGGATTGGTTTCAACTGAATTTGTTGCAGTTGAGGAAATGGACAGTAGTGAAAGTGAGTCTATTCATTTATACCTAATTTGAATACTTTTGATTTGAATTCATGCAGGTGAGATGGTGGAGTGTGATCATCCATTGAAGTTGATGGAAAGGGAAGGATAGTTATTTGGAAGGCTTGTGCTAGATTATTGGTCCCACACATCAAATGCTCTTCTTCATGCAACAAGCACTAAATGAATAACCTTTCCGTCTCTCTGCCTAGATCATGAGATCTTTGGTCGATGCTTTAACTCTTGCATGAAGGGCTAATTGTAGCATTGGTGACCTTATTATTCAATTGATGTATTCTCGTGTTAGATAAGATCTCATTGTAACAACGATCAAAATGACGGGTCTACAAAAATCTGGGAGGCCAGTTGTTTAAAATTAGCTCATATGTTGTTACAACCTGAATTTTCGTTCATAAAAAAATATTTTGAACAATGTGTTTTTGTGCACCAGGGCCTGAAAAAGTCTCTGTTGAAATTTCTAAGTCTAACCTGTTAGAAATTCTTCGTGCACTATCTAGTTTATTTCACCTACTTGTTTAAATTTTTAACAAGTTATTTAACCATATAAATACTGAAAATAAACACTAATGCAGTCTCAACCATCTAAAAATCATCAACGGAAAGAATAGACAAACACACAAGTGACACCATTATTTTTGGACAATCTTCCCCGGAAAAACCCAACTTGGGAAAACTGGTGCAACAGTTTTGAGTGTTTTATTACTAAGCAATGCTTCTTGAGTACAACTAGGGTGCCAAACTGACTCACTCAACAGAGAAATCAATCTGGCAACCATACCTCTATTCGGAAGCAGATATTCAACAAGTCTGCTCCATGAAAATCTCTTTGACACTTCTCAGAAGCTCTGAGTCAGCCCTCCTGGCCTCTATGTCACTCAGAAGCCCCCTGCGTCAGCCTTCTGCTGCTCTGCGCTGGCTATCTGGCCCTCTGCGTCAACCACGCAGGCCCTGCGAGCCTCTGTGCAGTCACTCTGGCCCTCTGCATGGCTCCTGCTGGCTCTGTGTAGCCTCCTCTGCTTTTGTCCTGGTCCTTTGGCACTATCTCTGCCTCTATGCTATGCACTCATTGCCCCTTGCTGCAACTCAGATTACTTGTTCGAATTTTCTCAGCAAACCCTGCTCCAAAAAATCAAACTGACTAATAAATCTTGGTATATCTCCAACTGACCCTCAAGCCTCCTCTTATACTTTTTATGTCGAGTTTTCAACGGCCGAGATTAAATCTCTAATCAACGATTAAGATTAGATTGGGCTTGATCCATGTCTTTTAGAACATTCTCACGCAAGTTTATATTAATACCCATTAATATTTTAATTTTCCTAAGTTTAGACTTAGGAACTCCATTAAAACTATTAATTATTTTAATATCTTTCTAACCGGGTGGAATGTCCCCAAACCAATTCTCGGTCTTGGAGATCTCATGTGTTTCATCCTCTCCACCAATTTTCATGGCTGGAGCACATCCGATGCTACCCCAAATCAACAGTTCCTTCTATTATGATGAAGTTTGGAAATGGTTCACTTATTTGAACCAAAATGGGTCTTGATGGATTGATTACTATTGGGATTTGAAATAAAGTAGATGCAAGTTCTTTTCCCACCTTTCAATAGACTGTTATTGTCTGTATGGAATGGATGAACGCTCTATTTTATTATTTGTGTGGAATGGATAAGGGGTCTTTTACCCTCTCTCAATGATGTTATGAAACTTAAGTTCTCTAATTATTTATGAGAATCATAGGTTATGCATTCAAGATGACGATGTGAGAACCCATGAGGTGTAGATCAGTTAGTTTGCATGGGATTTAGTTCCCACCAAGTCACAAGTTCAAACATCATGGGGAGCGCTTGAGGATGGAGGCCACTTTGGGGGAATTAAACTTCTGAAGGGACATCCAGGCTCGACCAAGTCCCGCACTTGTATCTTGGTGATAAGCATCCCATTATGGGTGGATCATTCTTCTTCCATCCAATAAATGGGCTAGCCTAGGGCCAGGCTTAGCATAGCCAAAAATAAAAGAAGATGAGGATGTGAGAATCGTAAGTTATGCATCTAAGATGATGTAGCTTTGTCTTAAGTTACATTTATTTTTAATTGGTGAAGACTGCATTCTGTTTAGCAAAGCATTTGTGACTGCTTGTGTCAATTTCATATAGTTTGATCTGTATGGAAATAGACACAATTTGTATTGTCCAAACATCTTCATTCTATTGTTTTGAATACACTTTGTCAAACTGCTAAAAGTTTTAAGGTGAACAAAAATCAAAGCACTCCAGGTTGCTTAGTATGCCTAGCATAGTAGTTTTCTTTCTTTACATTTATTTCCATGATTTCGCAGACATTTATGTTGTACTGGTTGTGAGTTGTTAATGGTTTCGGATGTGGATTAGGATTAAATATCCCTTCGAGGAAATGTAATGGTATGCTGGATTGCATTTGAAATATTTGTTTGGTGAGGCTTAGTTTGATGTTGAATTTGTGTATCTTTGGATCTCAAAATCTGGAACTATCTTATGTTAGGTTTGTATTTTAAACAATGACTGGAAAACTTCATTCACCTCTTTTTTATGCATGTCATGATGTGGGTGTCGTTTGGTATTGTGTTGTGATCCATGACTCGTATAATGTGCTAACCAGGGGTTGCTTTAGCATGGTAAATGTGTGGCTGACACATACAATGCTTGCTATTTTGTTTTGACTATTTTACTTGTCCTCTGGAAGGAACTTGCAAAAGAAGAATGGAGATCAAGATGGGAAGACCAGCTCTACAATTTAAAGCTAATGTTAGAGATGCGGGTCAACATCATCTTGGGGTGCCAGGATGCGTCAGCAAAACTATTCGACTTCCAATTGATCAATTTTCTAGCTTTTCTAGATGCACTTATCATACAGCGGACAAAGTGAAGAGAGGCTCTGTAATCAGGAGAAGCTGCATCAGCTTTAGACCTTTTCTGTTGCGGCCTGCCCTGTTTATACTTACGTTGTTGCACTGTATGCTTGTAGATATGCAAGTTAATAACTGAGGATACTTTGAAATTGGTTTCAAAGTACGAGTTTAGTGAATGTCATGTTCTAAAGCTTATTGTGTCCATTCTATTTAGAGATATCTGAGGCTAAGGATGTGTTGACCCTTTAGCCTTTAGGTGAAGGCTTATCATCCAAAGATCATATTGTATCTACACTTTCTTTGTATCATAAATATGTGGTTTCACTAAGATCAATAATTTTCATAGTGGAGCAATGCCAACGGCTTTGGGACTTTATAACCTGAATTTTAGTAATTACCTTTGCTGATTTGATATGTCGAGTCTTAGGCCATCCAAACTAGCTTACAATTTTAGTTATAACTTTACAATTTTCCTTGGAATGTAAACGAATTGAATGTCAACTAAAGAAGGAGGCTTACGGGATTGTACTAAAGTTTTCTTGGTTGCTTCCTTAAATACTATATGTTATATAAGAATCACAAATTGACAGAATGAGTTCAACCAGACCAGGAGGCTTGCAGTACTGCATTGAAATTTTATGCTTGCGTCATTTTAGACAATATATGTCATATAAGCATCACATATTGATAGAATGAACTACTGGTAATGGAATTGAATTAGACATGCGGGTTACATTTACTCTGATATAATAAACTTCTTGTGTACTGGTGTTTAGATATGATTTGATGTGCTACTAGTGAGAGTGGTTATTGTCATTGTAAGTAAGGTGATTATACCAGCAAATTTTTTATTAACTCGGCAGCACGTGTGGCCTCCCCTTGTATGGGAATAATACAATGAAATGTTGCTGACTGTCACCATTGAGAACAACCCACGGCTATATCATCAATTATTCTTAATACATACACATTTTTATTGTAATTTTGCCCAGCCCACCATAGAATTTATGTGCATGTTGAAGGTGGCTTCTTATTTCAAATTGGGGAACTTGGCTTAAAATTATGAGTTCCAAACTTAAATCCTATTTCAATGAGCTGGCTACACATCTAATTTGTTGAACTTCAACCTTGGGAACTAAACGGATGCTGACTCTTTTTGCTGTGTCGTTTGTTTCTTCTTTCTAAATGATGATGTGCCCAACCACATACTAGCACTTACAGTAATATATTCATCCAAATTTGTCATACGTTTTCATATTTTGTGTACTGTATGGGCTACGATAGCTTTATAATTTTTGTACTCTTTAGACATTCTTACAAGGGGAATGTGATGGCCTTTTTATTTTTGTATTCTTAGACACTCTTGGTAGTGCCAAATGGTACTTTGAAATATTGTTGTTATAAAATAATAGCTACATTGCGCAAGCATCTAGAATGCCGGAACATTGGGAAGGTGGATATGATTGTTTATAACATCAAAGTTTCTTCACATTGCACAAGTATCTAGAATACAGGAACATTGGGAATGTGGATATGAGGGTTTAGTATAGTAAAGTTCCTTCCAAATTTACAAGAAACGTCGGGTTGGGAGTGGCAATACTATAAATTAAATAATTATGAAAAAACATTCTAAATCGAAATACATCTTATAGTGAGTGGTGCATTGATATATCATATTTCAATTTATAAAATGTTTGAAGGTATTACTTACCAATGTTCAGATTACATTCATACCCTGTTTGAAGGTATTACTCACCAATGTTCAGTTTACATTCATACTCTGTTTGAAGGTATTACTTACCAATGTTCAGATTACATTCATACACTATTTGAAGGTATTACTTACCAATGTTCAAATATATTCATGATAGATGAATGTAATCCACGTATATTTGGTTAAATTCAAAACTGACTGAAATATAATGCCAATATTGGAATGTTATGCTTCTTATAAATGCGTATACTCTACTATTTATTTCAATCAAAATGTGGGCTATTTCTGAACTATTTTGTCTCCTAGGAATGCTTCAGATTTTAGTATTTAAATTTTATTTCAATCAAATGCCTCCTATCTGTTGGAAATGCAATATGGTATATACTATAGTATATCAGACTTTACTATGTTAGTATACTGAACTATTCAACAAGTTACAATGTCGTATCGTTTCTTTCACCTCTTCCATTACAATATAATAGTATTTTCTAATAACCCCTTAAATAAGTAGCATATGGAAAAATTACATCTCGGAAGAGGTACAAAAACATGTTCACATAAACAAAAACAACTACATGGATAATGGATAACCTCTACATGGCATTACTATTATTTACCAAATAGCCATATTCGAATACACATAACTAATCATTTCAAGTATAACTCATTATCATCCACCCTAGCTTTCAACAATGTCCATTCACATGTTGCTATTTCTCCACACACTAATATTATTTACAAAATACCCATATTCAAAATACACATAACTATTAATTTCAACTCTAACTCATTATCATCCACCCTTTTTTTCAACAATGTCCATTCACATGTCGCTATTCTTTCACAAACTATTATTATTTACAAAATATCCATTTTCAGAATACACATAACTAACTATTGCAATTGTAACTCATTATCATCCACCCTTTCTTTCAACAATGTCCATTCACATGTCCCTATTCTTCCCCACTCTATGCTATTCTTCCCCACTCTATACATGTCCTTGTTCTTCCCCACTCTATGCTATTCTTCACCACTCTATGCCTTACGGCGTTTCCTTTGCAACATAAGGTGCAAATGCTAGTTTATTGTTCAACTTATAAAAAATGTTGTTGAGATTGTGCACCTACCTTCATTACATTCAAATTCATGGTGTCGGGACTTGTTGCCGATTACTACCTCTAAAGATACCTTTCAGTTTGATCAGTTTGAGGTCCAAGTTTATGACCAGTGCATTTTTTATAATGATTTGAAAAGTTTTCATTAAAAATATATAAACTTTATTTTAAGACTTAAAATTAAAGTTAAATTAATATTTAAAATAAAGTTTAAATTTTAATATTTTATTTTATTTTATTTTTAATAATGGATGAAAGCATATAAGGTATATAGTGATCGAGAATAAATACTGCACACACCAAATGAATTTGAATTTGTTAGACGTGGAAAGTAATGTAGAAATCAAATATATATTGAGATCAATATTCAAAATTTATAAGATTGTTTTATTATTTATAATCATTATTTATTCAAGTGGATACAAATATTGATAGGTATTAATATATTTATTTATTGAATTGTAATTATTTTATAAAATATATAGTTAAAGTATATACGATTAGAAGTATGTTGTGCAACTGTCTTTATAAGATTATCTCCAAGATCATTGCAAATTGCCTTCGCCCTATCCTATCCTGCCACATAGCCCCTCAACAATTTGCCTTCTTAGAACATCGCCAAATTCATGAAGCCATCGGCTCAACCCAAGAAGCCTTCCACACCATTTGGACCAAACACCATAAAGCCATCATCTTGAAGATTGATTTGGAAAAGGCCTTTGACCGTGTCAGCTGGCTCTACCTCAAGATGCTCCTTATCCACGTGGGCTTTCCCAATCCTTTTATCACCTGGATCATGGCATGGATATCCACTCCTACCTTTAGTGTTCTGATTAATGGGTCTGCTTCTCATTTTTTCCATTCTGAACGAGGTCTTAGACAGGGTTGCCCCCTGTCTCCTCTTCTCTTCTTGATTTTCATGGATAGTCTTAGCCGTCTGATTGCTTCAGCCAAGTGAGATGGGGACCTTTGTGGGCTCAAGATATCAGATGATTGCTTCCTCACCCATCTTCTGTTTGTTGACTATGTTCTCATCTTTCTTGATGGCAGTATCAGGGATTCCCGCACTTTTTCGAAGATACTCTCCCTTTTCTCATCAGCCACGGGGATGCTGGTTAATCATTCAAAATCATCCATCACTTTTACCCGAACCTCCATTCATGAGTCTCATTTTGCTCATCAATTGTTTCCATATTGCATTTGTCCTCTAGACCGTGGCCTTAAATATCTAGGCTTCTGGATAAAGCCTGTATGCCAGAAGATAAACGACTGGACTTGGATCGTCTCAAAATTAGAAAAAACGCTAAACGTATGGAGCCATCGGTTCTTATCCAGAGCAGGTCGACTTGTCTTAGTCAAATCTGTATTGGAGGCTACGCCAGTCTTTTGGATGGCGCTTGCTTGGATACTGAGAAGCATATTGGCAAGGTTGCACCAAATTTGTAACATATATCTATGGAATGGGAACCATGACAAGCGGATTTTTGCTTGGGTTGGGTGGAAGAAGATAGCGTTAGCCAAAAAATGGGGAGGCTGGGGACTAAAAGCCCTGCCTCTCTTTGCACAGGCTCTCGTGGCCAAAACGGGGTGGACACTGCTCACTGGACACAATCTTTGGACCGATATCACATATCACAAATACATTTGGCCCTTGAACATCATGGAATTTCCAAATTGGCCCAAAACTGGAATTTCTTTTGTATGGAAAGCACTCCTAAACTCACTGCCTCTCATCAGGGATAACCTGGTTTGGAAAATTAATGATGGATCTCTGGCCCGCATTGGTGCCGACCCATGGAATGGAAGCGGTGGCAGACATCTTTTATCAAGGCAGCTAATACAATATCTAAATTCTCGTGGAATTAAAGTCCTTGCTGACATTGCAGATTTTCACAACACTTCCATTTTTGCACAGTGATGGAAATCCACACAACAGATCAATCTACCACTCTGCTGGCATCATGAATGGAACGATTATATCAATGCTCTTATAGATTCGCACATTAGGATCAAACAGGGACCGAAAGCTCATATGGCATCAATCTGATAGTGGCATATACACTCCGAAGGTGGGATACTTAGCGCTGATCTCACATAAGGTACCAGATCTGATAACTTTCTGGTGGAAGGAAATTTGGAATCTTACTGTGCCTCCTTGGACAAAACTCTTTTTCTGGTGCATTCTAAAAGGCCTTGTTCCTACAGGTGAAAACCTCATGCACAGAGCTTTCTACGGACCTTCCTGGTGCACACTCTGCAAAAATGCAAAAAAATCGATCTCACACTTATTCTTGAAATGCACCGCCACGATGAACCTATGGCAAATCATCTCCTCATCTATACATTACTCGGATGCTTGGGAGGGCGATGATATAAATGGTGTTTGGGAAACTTGGTACCACCGACACAAAGGAACAAAACTACGGAGTCTTCCTCTTATTATCAGTTGGTATTTATGGTTATCCCGGAACCGGATCATCTTTGATGGAAAACCTGTGAGCTGACCGCATCTAACAACCCTCATAGTATCGACTTACAATGAGCTGCCTGAGCCACCCCCAGCCTCGCCCACGAAGACCCCACGACCCTCCACACATTGATAAAAATATCCCCTGGGCTTATTTCGATGGCGCAGCCCAGCAGCAGGGTTGTGGGGGGTGGATTTATCCTGTACATCAGCGATCAACATTTCTACAAAGTCCGGATGGGTTTGGAAATTGGCTCAAACAATTATGCTGAACTCATCACCCTTTGTCATCTCATGCATTTCTCTTTGGGGCATAACTGCATGAACATTCATATTTTTGGAGACTCGAAGATTATTATAGATTGGTTCAATAATATTACTGTATGCCACACACATACACTCAACAATATTTTGGATGAAATAAATATATTGAAGGCTCATTTTAATGACATTACTTGCAATCATATCTACAGGGAACACAACAGCAGTGCCGACCAACTATCCAAGGCGGCCACAACACTTCCTCGAGGAGAGTGGTTGATCCAGGAGCAGTGTGGGTCAAACGCATATCAGTACTATCATTGACCTTACATAGACCCACACTACCATAGGGTGGATAGCCCTTGATCTATATATCTGATAATTGTTTTTGATATTTTGGAACAGTTTTATGTATATAGTGAACATAATACATACTACAGGGCCCTGCGTGGCAATATTTACATATAAATAGAAGAACATCATCAAACATCCTGCGTGATGTTTTTTGGATTATAAGCTGACATGATTGATCTGATACTGAGCCCTTAGAAGGCTGACTGACAAACTGCATATGCATAAAGCATCTACAATATGTAATTTTTCAAGCTTAATGAAAGATTACGATTTTTCCAGTGGAAAAATTATTAGAAGTAAATGTTTTAATATATTTATTATTTATTTTTTTTTAAAAAGTGAAAGAATGTAAAATGGGGAAAAAAAACAAAAAAAACTGTATTTTTTAGTATTTATTGTTTCTGTTTTCTTAATTTCTAGTAAATAAAACGTAATTAAAAATTATTAGAATAATTAAAGTTTAAAGGAAATGATAAAGATGGCTAATCAAATTTTATGTGAATATGTATTATTTGATGGTTATAAGATAGTTGAATTAAAGGAAAATTTGTTTATTTTGTTTTTGGCTTTTTACTGTATTAATGGATAATACTTAGTTGGGATATGGTTTAAAAATACTCTTTAAGTAAACTAGGTATTAAAATCTAAAAACTAATATTTGCACATAAATATAGATGAACTTACTAAGGAAAATATTTATTATATTAAAGTATATAATTTTGTATTCTTAGAATTGTGAAACATATTGCTTTAGATAACAATTTTTTGAAAATGAATTTTTTTCACCTTGGCATAACTTTTGCCTCATGATTATGGAATGTTACTATTAATTGCCATTTGAACACTTCTTATATGTATTTTGGTATATAGGACTAAAGTAATCAAATTTCTTTGTTATGCGTTTAAAGTCAATTCATTACTTATTATCACGAAACATGCTTCACTCATCATTGTAAAAGTACAAATTTTTTCTTTCTTTTCTATTTTTTAATGTGCTTTTCCTCATATTTGTGTTTTGGTTTGAATCATTTTTTTTTTCAATTAAATTGTTTTATAAACCATTTCTGAAAGATTTTATATTGAATTTCATACACATATATCTACTTCTCTAAGTTTTAACATAATTTTTCATTGTCTATCAACCAAATATATTTACATTTTGGACGAGTAAAAAAAATTAGCCAAAATGTTATTTTTGAAAGTGAGCATCATCTATGGGAGAGAAAGGAGCATTGTGGAAAATGCCCCTATTGTGCACGTTATGTTTTCCTAAAACAAGGTTGTTGAACCTTGACTAAAAAAAGTATCATCAACTCACCAACAAAGAACCATCAAATATAACAAGCATTTGGTTTTCAATTCTATTTACATTATTCACATAAGAACAGACACATGCACTTATAGTTGTTTTCGAACATATTAGAAGTTGTCTAAAAGGTAAATGCTAATTTGAATAAGAAGATTATTCACAGATTACACATGCACTTGATAGTTGTTTTCCAACATATTAGAAGTTGTCTAAAATGTAGATGTTGATTTGAACGAGAAGATTATTCACACCTACACATGCACTTGATAGTTGTTTTCCAACATATTAGAAGGTGTCTAAAATGTAAATGTTGATTTGAATGAGAAGATTATTCACAGAAGAACCTACACATGCACTTGATAGTTGGTTTCCAACATATTAGAATTTGTCTAAAAGATAAATGCTGATTTGAATGAGAAGATGTGTGAAAACGTTTGCCAAAGGTTGTTCTAGGCAAGGTGATATTATTGGTAGTGGTTACATAGATGCTGGAGGGGTTGTTGCCCAAAGTGTTTGAAGGAATGCATATTCAACATTGCATTTTTAATTGTTCAATAATAGGAAAAGAACAAATTATAGGAGCTTCAAGAAGATGAGTTTGTCTACATACATGTGGCAAACAAATGAAGGAGATCATAAAGGTCATGGAAAATAAATCATTTATTACTTACTCAACGAACACATTAACTCAAGAAGAATGACAAAATGAAGGCACATGATATATAGATTGGTAATGCAAATATATACACTACAACAAACAAATAAAACACGGATAATAAGTAATTATAAACACTGGAATAATAACTTAGTGTATTTTTGTGTAAAATATACGTATTGGTCCAAAAGAAATTTTATATGAATATGAAGTAGTGGTGTGATAAAATTTATATGAATGTAAGAAGTGTTGTGATACAACAATGTTTTGTAGCTTTAGTTTGTTTGAATGGGTGAGCATTAGATGTGTAACTTAGTGTATTGTTGTGTAAAATATATGTATTGGTCCAAAAGAAAATTTATATGAATCTGAAGTAGTGGTGTGATAAAATTTATATGAATGTAAGAAGTGTTGTGATACCACAATGTTTTGTAGCTTTAGTTTGTTGAATGAGTGAGCGTTAGATGGTTGAGTGTTAGATGTGAGATATTCTTAAATCCAATTTTTTATATATTGTAATATTGCTTTTTATTGATAAATTATGAACAATTTTTTAGATAAAAGAAAATGCAATGTACATATCACATTATATAACATATAAATAGTACTTATAAATTAACATCCATCTTACCATAACCATTCTTAAATTTAATTAATAAGCGCATACAAATTTAATATTTACAATATAAAAAGATTTTTAATTATGAATATTTACCATGGATATTGTTAACTTCTGGGCCATCTAAGATTTAGATTATGGATCTAGGATTTTAATTATTCTGTTACAATACCATGGGACAATACCCAGAAGAGAAAGATAGAGACAGGGAGGGAGAGGTGGGAAGAAAATCATAATACCATGGGCTAATACCATGGTTTATTTGGGCCATTTAAGATTTAGATTATGGATCTAGAATTATTAATTGTTCTGTTACAATACCATGGGCCAATAACATAGCTTATCAACACCATATGCCCAAAAACCGTAACTTATTTCAAAATCAAAATATTTTACAAATACTTTATTTTAATTTAACTTTTTAATATTTTTTAATTAAATCTAGAAGCAAAAAGGTTATAATTACTCTTGAGGTATATCTAAACCCTCCATCCTCACGAAAAAGTGAGAATACTTTTATATATACATATGTGAAATGTACATAATATAAATAATATTATAAAGAACTCAGATAGATGCATCCTAACCAAACGATCCAAGCGAAGAGAGAAAGCAAAGTGACTAAAAATAATAAAGGATAGATAGTGCATGATTCTTTTAAGTTTTTTATTATTGTTTTTTCTTTGACATGGTTGATCCAAAATATAGGTTTAATATTTTATAACCAATTATCTATCTATTTATCTATCTATCTATTATATATTATATATATATATGTATATATATATATATATTAATATATATATATATATATATTTTATATAATATATATATATATATTTATATATATATATTTAGATACTTTCTTAAATATAATACAATAGGATCATATTTAAGAGAGAGAGTGAGATGGAGGGGGAATAGAGTGGGGGAGAGAGAAGGAGAGGGGAGGGAGGGAGAGATGAAGATGGAATTAGGGAGAGAGGAGACGAGGGCAAAGAGAGAAAAGGAGAGGGTATAGATAGGCAAAGAAGGGGAAGAGAGAGATGAGGATACGTAGATATGGAGGGGGGAGAGAGTGGGAGAGTGAAAAGGAGAGAGGGAGGGAGATAGTGACAGAGTTGGAGGGTGGAGAGAGAGGGAGAGTGTGATGGGGGGGAGAGAGAGGGAGGTGGAAGAAAGGGAGAGAGAGAAGAGGAGAGAGAGGGAGAGTGCGATGGGGGGAGCGAGAGAGGGAGGTGGGAGAGAAAGGGAGAGAGAGGAAGGAGGAGAGAGAGGAGAGAGGGGAGAGAGAGGGGGGAGAGATATGGAGTTGGAAGCGGAAGAAAGACATAGAGAGAGAAAGGTGGAGAGGGAGAGGGAGTGACAAGGGAGAGATGGAGATATGATGAGGGGGAGAAGAGAAAGAGGGAAGAGAGAGAAATAGAGAGAGAGAGAGAGGGATATAAGGGGAAGATACAGAGAGAGAAGGGGAAGAGAGGGAGGGAGAGGAAGAGGGAGGGAGAGTGAGATAGATAGCTATGGAGAAAGAGTGTGTATATTTCAGGGTTAGAAGGAGAGACAAGGGGATATAGAGATATAGATGGAGGGGGAAGAGAGGGAAGAAGACAGAGGCAAAGAGAGGGAAGAAGATAGAGGCAAATAAAGGGGCGAGGAAGAGAGATATATGTGGAGAGAGAGAGAGAGAGAGAGTGGGAAGAGAGAGAGAAGGATAGGAAGAGAGAGAGAGAGAGAGAGAGAGAGAGAGAGAGAGATTGTATGTTTGGGGATTGAGATAGAGAGACAATGGGAGATAGAGATATACATGGAGGGGGTAGAGAGAGAGTGTATGTTTGCGGGCTGATATTGAGAGATAAAGGAGAGATAAAGGGAGATATAGATATAGATGGAGGGGGTGAGAGGGAATAAGAGAGAGATAGAGAGGGAGGGAGGAAGAGAGATAGATATGGAGAGAGAGAGAGAGAGATGTGTGTTTAGGGGGTTGAGATAGAGAAAAAAATAAGGAGAGATGGATGGAGGTATAGATATAGATGACACGGGAAGAGATGGAATAAGAGAAAGATAGAGAAATGGAGGGAGAGGCGAAGAGAGAGAGATGGGGGAGAGAGGGAGGGGGAGAGAGAGAAGGAGAGAGGTAGGGGGAGCGAGAGAAGGAGAGAGGGAGGGAGATAGACACAAAATGGAAGGTGGAGAGAGAGGGAAGAATAAAGAGAGACACAAAGACAAACACAAACATAGAAGTTAGATCTAAAAATTTATGAATATTTTGGTTTTTCACTAAAATATACGTTTTGATTTTAGTGTAGTTGTTGATTTCTAATATTAATCTATCTCTTGCACTAGATGCATTGATTTCAATGTAGATGTCGATTTCTAATCTTATTTAATACTTTACACTAGATGCATTGATTTCAATGTAGATGTTGATTTCTACTCCTATTTGATTGCTTGCACTGGATGCATTGGTTTTAGTGTAGATATTGGTTTCTAATATTATTTAATTACTTGCGCTAAATGCATTGATTTAAATGTAGATGTCGATTTATAATCCTATTTAATACCTTACACTAGATGCATTGATTTCAGTGTAGACGCCGATTTCTAATCCTATTTGATACCTTACACTAGATGCATTGATTTCAGTGTAAATGTTGATTTCCACTCCTATTTGATTGCTTGCACTAGATGCACTGGTTTAAGTGTAGATATTGATTTCTAATCCTATTTGATTGCTTGCACTAGAAGCATTGATTTCAGTGTAGATATTGATTTCTAATCCTATTTGATTGCGTACACTAGATGCATAGATTTCAGTGTAGATGTTGATTTCTAATCCTATTTGATTGTTTGCACTAAATGCATTAATTTTAGTGTAGATATTGATTTCTGATTTGATTCAACTAGATGTATGGTGTATAGAAATTTCAAAGTAATTAGATTGATATTGTGCATTGATTTCAGTGTAAGCACATCTTTGCTTGATCAGATGATCATGTCCTAAGTGGAAAAAATGCTCAAATTTTGAATTGATCTGAATTGGTTGAAACCAAAACAACTGGATAGATCTCATCTTCCTAATCCTATAGTCGCAAACGAAACTTAAATCCGACACCGTATGGAGGAGTTATCGCATTTTGAAAATGCCCAATAAACTGCAAAATTTGAATTAAAAAAAATAAAAAAAAATTCAGAGGAATATTCCTTGGAATATTCACCAAAATATTCACGGGAATATTCCTTTTTGGAGGACCAATTAGGGGTCGACACGTGGCAAGCCCGGAGGCTGCCACGTGGCCCCAAGTCTACAAAGTTTATTGGTGTAAAGTTATATGCACTTCGCAATAATCGACCCCAGGTCGGGTGGTCGCCAGCCCACAGGCCCGACCAGCCCGCCTACATGATGATCCAGTCACATTGTATATTTGAAGTTAATTAAGGTTTCATTTGGGTGCAGAAAGGGGCCAGCCCCTAAGGGCCAACCCCTAACCATATGACCCTGGCGCGGAATCGAAGGCCTAGAACTAGCGGATAACCTTCAAACCCCGACGGTTAAGGGTTTTGTTCACATGTTACGACAGTTATCTCGCTAACCGTTAACAGTCTCGAAAAATTTGGTGGAGCGCGCCAATTCTGGGCGGAGTTGCCATTTTTAGCGGAGCTAACTGCAATTAGCCAAATTTAGTGGAGTTTTTTTTAGGTCAAACTAGACTAAACTTCTGGAGGTCATAACTTTTACTAGAGAGATCATTTTTGGATGATTTTTTTTTTGATTTTGGGTATTCTGAGCATTCCAAAGCCAATGATATAGGTTTCAGAGCCAACAAAGCTCATCTTCAGGTGTTTTTTCAGTGAAGAAGCTTGGAGAGCCTTGAGGGCCTAGAGAGTGTTGGAGCTGTATTGGGTGATGGTTAGCCATTGGAGGTGAAACAAAAGTAATTCTTGACTATTTTCTGTGTTTTGAACTCATTTTCATAGCTTATTTTTCTTGTTTAGGCTTTCTTATCACTGTATAACCATTTTGAGCATCCAATAAGAGCAAGGACATGCCCATTTGGGGGCCTTGGACCCGACAGATGTAGCCCAAGAGGGGTGAACTGACTTATCAGCTACTGTGTTATATTGTGTGAATTTATCTTACTTCATTCTATTTCGGGCCATGGTTAGATTTTCTTTAGTAAGTTGATGATCCTTTAACTTTCTCCTAAGTGGTCTTTAACGACTAGTACCCTAGAGTCAAGGGATGCAAAGTCCTTCCGCTTAGGTGGTTCGTAACCATATAGGGCTTGGAAGGGTGTCATCTTAGCTGACGTATGGTATGCGGTATTGAACAACAAAAACAAGTAGTTTCATTTTCAGATCAGTTGGTATCAGAGCTCAGTTGAGAATATTAGTTTTGTGCAAAGATATTTTTGACTATTTTGCAAGTTTTAATGCTTACCAGGCTTAAGCTTCAAAGTGGGAAAGGACAATTGGTTAGAGCACAAGATAATCCTCAACCAAGGAGGGTTAGGGTGCCATTATCTCCACCTTCTGATTCACCCTCAATAGCCTTAAAAGAAGCTTCAAGTATGTCTGAAAGGGAAGAAGTTCCTGAATACATGGATCCAAGAGAAGAAGAACAAGTATTCAGAAAAGCTTTTTTGGACATGACAGAGATGGTAAGAATATTATACCAGGAAAGGAATGATAGGTTGGTTGGAGAAGGGTCTAAACATCAGAAAGAAGGAGAGGGCTCTTCAGGAGGAAAGAAAGGTGATGATAATTCAAAGAAAGGACATGGAGGAAATGGCGATCCACCATCTCCATCATCATCCTCTTCCTCTACATCGTCATCCTCTACCTCGGTAAATCAACCCCATAAGCCTAAATCTTCTAGGAAAAATCCATTTTTAAAGCTAGATGTTAAATTTGAATTACCCATCTTTAACGATGAAGTCAATGTAGGGAAACTTGATAACTGGATAAGATAGTTGGAAGTTTATTTAAGGATTTAGAACTTGCATGATGACGACACTAAAATTCAATTAGCCTCTTTAAGAATGGATGGAGCAGCATTGGTTTGGTGGGAAGCCAAGACCAAGGATGAAATTCGAAAACATGGTAAGCTTACTTTATCATGGGTTGAATTTATTTCCACAATTAAGAAGCAATTTTATCCTCTTTCTCATTTACAAAAGGCTATAATGAACTGGAAAAGTTTTAGATAACTTAAGGGACAAAATGTTCAAGACTACACCCAAGAGTTTAGGAGAAGAGCACTCTTACTAGGGGTAGAATTACAAAGTCAAGACACCTTGCTGAAATATATAGGTGGTTTGCACAACTATCTTAAACATACTATCCTTATGTTCAATCCTACCAGTCTAGACGAAGTTTGTGTACAAGCTACGTATTTAGAGACTAGAGGGAAAAACACTTTTGATGGAAATGAGGGTAGTGATTTTAAAGGCAAAGGAAGAAAAAGGATTGCAAACTCTAGAAAGGAAAAAGGGAAATTATTTTGCAAGAACTGTTAAAAAACCATCCACGATGAAGACCACTGTTGGAAGCTTCATTCAGAGTTGGAACTAGAGAAATATAAAACCAAAGACAAAACCAAAGAAAAGGAAAAAACTGTAGCAACTATTGAATCAGGTGATGAGACAAAAAGTATCACCATGGTATTAAAGAACATAAAGGGGAAAGAGGTTATACAAGAAACAAATCCCAGTTCTAGCACATTAAACTGTCACAAAGAAACTTAAAATGAAAAGAGGAGGATAGAACTATTTCTTGTGAGGATAATCTCAAACCACACAAAGATAGACACACTTTTTGATAGTGGGTCTCAAGCTAATCTCATCTCAGAAGACTTGGTCAAACAGTGGAAGCTTGAGGCAATTCCACATCCAAAGCCTTATCCACTTGGGTGGATATGCAAGGATGCAAACTTACAAGTCTCAAATAAGTGCATCTTGCACTTCGTCATAACAGCTCATTATGTTGATTGGGTTGCACTGGATGTAGTACCGCTTGACATTACAGGTGTTGTGTTGGGTAGTCCATATTTATTTGACAGAAAGGCAATCTTCCATCACCATGAGAATAAGTATCACTTGTTCAAGGATGGAAAAGAGTACATTATGAGAGCACATAAGAAGAAGCTAGAATCTTCTTTAGTCCATGTAGGGCAATTGAAAAGGCTAGTTAATGCAAGTCAAAGTCTGACTTTGTTGATGGTTAAACAACAATATTTTGTACAATTTCATTTTCATATTATTGCTGATATAAATGATGATATGTTTCAGTCTGATAACAATTCGTCTTTGAAAGAAGATGACAAAAGGTTGCACAGGATACCTTTGGTGTCGATCGGTACAGAGAATGAAGTGTTGGTGCAAAGTGGTGCAAGATTCCATGAGAAGGAAAAGCATGCAAGCAAAGAGGGCACACAATTTAGCATGGGTCAATGTTGGTTTCAGAATGGAAGATTGGAATGGCGAGAAAACCTGGTCGGGATTCAACACAAGTACAAGGCTCATTCAACAAAAATTCGCCATGTGAGTAGTTGGCAATGTGAACTTTATTTTAAGTCTTCTTTGAAGTTTAACGATTGTAGAAACAATATGCTTTTTGCAAAATATAGTTTCTGTTATTCAAATTTCAAGAATTTGCATCACGACTTAGTCAATTTTAGCAACGGTCGGTCAATGAATTCAAGGGAAAATTTATCTTTTGATGAGAAGCTCAATTTGATGAAGTCGGGAAGATTTCAATTATTCAAGGTTAGAAGAGTGGAGAATCAGTCTCCTCGTCTTCATTTTCAGTAATCAGAGAGCTTTTAGGGTCTAAAAGCTTCCCATTTGGGAGGTGTGATTATGTGATCATGTCCTAAGTGGAAAAAATGCTCAAATTTTGAATCGCTCTGAATTGGTTGAAACTAGAACAAACGGATAGATCTCGTATTCTTGACCCTGTAGCCGCAAACGACACTCAAATCTGACACCGTATGGAGGAGTTATCGCATTTTGAAAATGCCCAATAAACTGCAAAATTTGAATTTAAAAAAGAAGAAGAATATTCCCTAGAATATTCGTGGGAATATTCCTCTTTGGAGGACCAATCAGGGGTTGACAGGTGGCAAGCCTAGAGGCTGCCACGTGGCCCCAAGTCTACAAAGTTTATTGGTGTAAAATTATATGCACTTTGCAAGAATCGACCCCGAGTCGGGTGGCCGCCAGCCTAGAGGCCTGACCAGCCCACCTACATGATGATTCTTAACCTCATACAGTCACATTGTATATTTGAAGTTTATTAAGGTTTCATTTGGGCGCAGAGAGGGGCCAACCCCTAACCATATGACCCTGGCGTGGAACCAAAGGCCTAGAACCGACGGATAACCTTCAAACCTCGATGGTTAAGGGTTCTGTTCACATGTTACAGCGGTTATCTCGCTAACCGTTAACGGTCCCGACAAATTTGGTGGAGCGTGCCAATTCTGGGCTGAGTTGCCATTTTTAGCAGAGCTAACTGCAATTAGGCAAATTTAGTGGAGTTTTTAAAGTCAAAGTGGACTAAGCTTCTGGAGGTCATAACTTTTGCTAGAGAGATCCTTTTTGGACAAATTGTTTTTTGATTTTGGGTATTCTAAGCATTCTAGAGCCAATGGTACAAGTTTCAGAGCCAACAGAGCTCATCTTTAGGTGTTTTTTCAGCAAAAAAGCTTGGAAAGCCTTGAGGGCCTAGAGAATGTTGGAGCTGTATTGGGCGATGGTTAGCCATTGGAGGTGAAACAAAAGTCATTCTTGATTGTTTTCTATGTTCTGAACTCATTTTCATAGCTTATTTTTCCTGTCTAGGCTTTCTTATCACTGTATAACCATTTTGAGCATCTAATAAGAGCAAGGACATGCCCATTTGGGGGCCTTGGACCCAGCAGATGTAGCCCAAGAGGGGTGAACTGCCTTATCAGCTGCTATGTTATATTATGTGAATTTATCTTGCTGTGTTTTTTAGATTTGATATGATAAACAGTAAATTGAAATAATCCTCCACACATAAGACTCAGAAATTTACCAAAAACACTTTGTTTCAATTGCAAGACATCAGTAAAAGTTTGCACATATAATTTAATGGAAATGAATACCTTGAACAACAAAAACAAGTAGTTCCATTTTCAGATCACTGCCCCCTCCATCTATATCTCTATCTCCCATTGTATCTCCTTCTTTATCTCTCTATCTCACCCCCCAAACATACACTCTCTCTCTGTCCATATCTATCTATCTCTCTCCCCTCCTTTCCCCTTCCCCTCCCTCTCTCTCTATCCTCTTCTCTCTCTCTATACACTCTCTCTAACAGATAGATATATATATATATATATATATATAATATATATATATATATATATATAATATATATATATTATATATATAGATATATATATATATATATCTATATCTATATATTATATATATAATATATATATATATATATATATATATATAATATATATATATATATATATATAATATATATATAATATATATTCCTCTCTCCCTGTCTTTGTCTCTCTCTCCCCCCCCACCATCTATATCACTATCTCCACTTGTCTCTCATTCTCACCCTGAAAGCATACACTCTCTCTCTCAGTGTAAGCACATAAAAACTATTTATGATGTGAATTGACTTATGTGTTATAATAATTCAACCATAAATAATACTTGATTTTTCATCCTAAATAAAATGTTCACTTACTCTAAATGTTTTCTTCCTAAAAATTTAAACTATTTGTAGTTGGCTACATTCTTATTATTCCCATTTTCCATCATTCAACATTGTAATCACTTTGCATTCAAATGCGGTAATAGAAAATAACTACCATTGAATATTATTTGGGGTTTAACACTCCATAAGTCACAATGATTGACTTTGGAGAAAACTACTATTAATATTGGAGAGCAACAAAGACAAGGTATGGTGTTTACTACAATAGTTTGAGTTAATATTTGAATGGTCTATGATTTCAAGTGCCCTTTTCATATGATCGATATGAGAAAATGGCAAAATGAATAGGTGTGACAATAACAATAGTAGAAGAAAATAGTTTTAGATTGATTGCAATGAAGATTGTTTGTAATTGAATATATTCTTATTATTCACATTTTCTATCATTCAACACTGTCAAATTGTCACTTAACACTCAAAATTTTTATTTCGTCATTTTTCATCATTCAAGTAACTAACAACCTCTCTCATCTCAAAAAACTGAGGTAACTAAGAAAATTTAAAATTAAATTGACCAAATTAATCTTAGACATATTTAGCATATTTAAAATGATCAAAATAATTAGATGTTCAACAATTTTTGTATGACCGCACATGACTGAAACCATCCTAGATCCATCTTAACCCCAGATTTTTCAAGCTCCGAGAGGGATCAAATCTCTCGAGGTGTAAACCTTTCCTCAAGTTTTGCACTAAAAAAAGAGGTTTGCACCTCGAGAGATTTGATCCCTCTCGGCACTTGATATATCTGGGGTTAAGATGGATCTTGTGTATTACAAATGAATGCAGGGTAATTAGTTAGCCTTGTTTGGATGATGAAGAAGATGTTTGAATAACCTAATTGTTAAGATTGTAAAAATGAGTAGGAAAGTTGGCATTTAGATATGTGACTTGGTATAACACAATAAGTCAATAGAAGATTAAATTTGATGTAAGAGCTTTGTAATAGGAAAATGTATATGCATAAGGGACAAGATAAATCCTTTATGGCACATTAAGATCTACTAGGAAGTGTTTGAAGATTGATCAGTTTTGGATCCTCCTCCTAGTATATTGCAAAATATTTATGAGCACAAATTGCTATGTAATTTAATATAGAAAAATATGAAATATTTTGATAAATTAATGAAATAGAAAATGAAATGCAAGTGATGAAAAATGGTAATAATTAACCAATAACAAAAATAACATTTTCTTAGGTATGGAGTAGTTACATTGACAATGCGGAGATGAGAAATCCATTAGAAAAATGTAGTTACAATGCACATTAACTTGTCAAATGAGATACGTGGGCACAACCCTAGCACGGATTAAGGCCTTTGCCTTTGGTAGGGTTGTTTTGTTTTATTCTTGTGTACCTTTTGAAGGTAAATGCCAAGAGGTGTGAAGGTCCTTCAAGGACATAACTCTCTTGATATTGCAATGGAGGTTAAACCTTGATGTAGCTCTAACAAGGTTAACCACAACCCATAAGTTTGATGGTAACATCAATTTTGATCAAGATATAGTGAAAATTTAAGCTATCTTCTATCATTAAAGGAACACTATGGTTACTATGTTCAAAATTAATAAACACAATAAATATAAGACAAGTCTCTTAATTGAATTTTAATTGAGAAATTATCTTCATTTAAAAAACATTTAAAATTTTTACACTAATAAGTTTAACCTCTAATTGTTTATCTTCAATTATTAAAATAACATGGTTATTGCTACCTTCAAAATTACTAAATTCATAATTCTGTTAATTTTTCTAATTGAAATTTTGTTTTCATTAAAAAAAACTAACACAAATAATTTGTGTTAGTTAAAAATTTATTTAATTTACAAAGTTTTATATACCATTTCTACTCGGTAGACATAAAGATCAAAGTTTAGTTTAATATAAAATATTATATTTAGACGGTTTTTACCCTTGAGAGTTTTGAGTATACTTTTAATAGTGAGAAAAATAGTAGAGTTGTTGTGAAGACAACCCACCCTTACGCTTTAGAGCATATTGGAGATTCGAATCACTAATAAAAAAGGTTTGTCGATTTGTTTAACTATTAAAATATGTAGTGTCATCAAAACTATCTGAGACTCACAATTTAAATATCTTATGAAATAGTTTTTGTCATTCTCAATTAAATCTCACACTCAATTCCTCCCCTAAATTATTTCACACTCAATTCTTCCCTTTATTTATGATGTCACTAAACCTCACACAAACCAATCAATCAACAATTCCTAAATTAATTAATATAACATATATTTAAAAGATTTCTTACCTATCTTATGCTCAATTTAATTAAGATAAATAAAATAAATAAATAAAAAGTAAAAAAAATGATTTTTGATTAAAATTTTAAAAATTAAAATAAGAATAAAGTTATTAGCAAAGTTGTAAAAATTTCTATTTCTCTTTAATATATGTTTGTATATATTAAAAAATAAAATTAATAATTAAACCACCTAGATCTATCTTAACTTGTGATCTATCAAGGGCCGAGAGGGATTAAATCTCTAAAGGCGCAAACCTTAATTTTTATTAATATGTAATTTCACTGTGTCAAAATATTTTAATAATATTTTTTTCATCTTTTTTAATGTAATTTGACCATGTCAAATTGTTTAGATAACATGATATAAAAGGACATTACAACATCTCTTCCATACTAGGATGGAGAGTGTCTCTTGACCCAAAAATGTAATAAAACTAAATTTTAAAAATATATATCTATAAAATATTTTTTTATTGTGAAATGAGAGACGGTTTTTGGGCATGTGGTATTGATGAGCCATGGTATTGGTCTATGGCATGATATGGTTAATAATATCTAAGGTAAAGTGGGGTGAATATCCATGGTTTAAAATCTTGTTATATTGTAAGTATTATTTTGATTGTGAAATGAGAGATGATTTGTGCGCATGTGGTATTGATGAGTCATTCTATTGGCCCATGGTATGGTATGGTTAATAATATCCACTATAAAGTGGAGCTCAATATCTATGGTTAAAAATCTTTTTATATTGTAAGTATTAAGTTTTTATGTGCTTATTAATGAAATTTAAATATGATTACAAAATTATTATTTTAATTTAAATGGTAAAATGAATCTTGATTTATAGCTACTATTTATATCTATATTTTAATGTGATAGAGGTGTAGATATTATATAATCATTTTTTCTTTTAGATTTAATCAAAAAAAATGTTATAAAAATTAAATTTAAATAAAATATATATAAAATATTTTGATTGTGAAATAAGAGATGGTTTTTGGGCATGTTGTATTGATTGTTGGAGTCATTATTGCCGTTACACCAAAACCCATAGGTGTTAGTAAATAGACACATCGGTAGAGTTAACGGATCCAGACACATCGCTAGAGTTAACGGATCCACAAAACACATGGGAGCGTTGGATCAACACCGCCATTAACGGGGAGTGCAACAATCTCCCCCCTCAACGCGAGCCAGGTGTGTTTCGAACTTGAGACCTTTGGCTCTAATACCACTTGTTGGAGACACGATTTCCGTTACACCAAAACCCGCAGGTGTTAGTAAACAGACACATCGCTAGATTTAAGCACATGCCACGAAACACACGGGGAACGTTGAACTTCTACACCGCCATTAACGGGAATCCAACAATCTCCCCCCCAATGCGAGCCCAGTGTTTTTCGAACTCGAGACTGGCTCTGATACCACTTATTGGAGTCACGATTTCCATTACACTAAAACCCGCAGGTGTTAGTAAACAGACACATCGCTAGAGTTAACGGATCCAAACACATCGCTAGAGTTAATAGATCCACAAAACACATGGGAGCATTGGATCAACACCGCCATTAATGGGGAGCGCAACATTGATGAGCCATGGTATTGGCCCATGGTATTGTAGCACTTGGAAATAATGCTTACATTAGTAAATTAATAGATTAGGTTGGTTGGTTGTTGGAATTTGTTGAGAAATTTTCTCAAGAAGCAATTCCTTGTTTGGAATTTGTTGGATCTCACGAGCACTATTTATGTGGCTTGTAGTTTGGCTTTGATTATAATACACAGATTATTTTTGTCTATAATCTATCTACCATGATTTCTCTACTGTTATCGGGGAATCTAGTGTCCACTCGGAGCTGCTAGTCCCACTAAGACGGGTAGTTATCTTAGAAACAAACAAACTAAAACTACTTTCGCTTTCCTTTATGAGAAGTAGATAAGAGGGGAATAAAGGATACCTACCTCAGTCTTGCACTTGGTTCCTTGCTTGGTTCCTCGCCCTTATGATAGATCTTTGCCGCTTCCTTCCTCGCTTCAGAGAGCACCTGTAGAGTCAAAGTAGCATAACACTATCAAAGTACAGAGATCTACAATCATAAACAATATAGGACCAGATATATATTGACCACACAAATGCATATATCATCAAACATACAAGAATGTGGAGGAAAACTCGAATAGTTTTATTAATAGAAAGAATAGCAAAGAGGATTACAACCCATTGATTGACCCAGCGTCATCCTCCCAGTAGAAAGCCTTCTTCACCTCATGAAAGCTTAGATCACCCATCACTATTGATGCTCCCCCCAAGAAACCAAAACACTTCTTACAAAATACAAGATTCAGCCCTGGATCTCTGTGATTTGGGGTCCATATACAGATGTTTGCAAGGGGGGAGTCAGCGTTGTGATTTTGATGTTCCTCTCTATGATAGTCTTGGTTCCACTTGGAGATTCATGATCTCTACTCATCCTGTGGTGAATCAGAGAGGCAAGTGTCACAGGAGAAGTTTTTGGAAGATTCCATGATCATCTCCCTTGCAAATTGTCTTTGCATTTTGTTACTCTCGCCCATCACCACCCTACAAAAGGGATTCAGTATGCATCGCACTTTTTGCACTGAGCAAGTGAGATGCATCGCACCCTTAGGCACTGAGCAGTCTGTATGGTCCAGTTTTGACCAATTCTGAGCAGTTTTCCATGGAGAACTTCTGGGAGATGATGTAATCAGCTGACCTTGTTCCTTTAGGGTGTGAAACAACACTTTTAGGGACTTAGAATCCCTTGGTTTATGGACATATATGATTGCAGTTGAAATGCCCAAAAATGTCTATAATAATTTCCCCCTAAAAGATGAGGTCGTTAATCTTTTGATGTCGGGTGAAATGCTTTATCATGAGGATTCAAGGTTTTTTGAACCTCAAGGTGACCTGTAATAAGATACAATACAATACATTATCTTCATAATATTTTCATGATCTAGCTGAGGTGGGCATTCCGATGCTCAACTTTATAAATTCATTTTCATGTACATAGGACAGACAACCGTCTGTATAGTAGACTGATGATTTTGATAGATCCATCATCCTTTGATTCGTATGATCATATGTTCAACAATGATGTACATTTAATGTCTTTATTTTCCTGAATATATCGCAGCCCGGATGGATGAAACTAGATTCGGGGTCTTCAAACTCATTCAATCTTCGCCCGGAGTACAAGTTGATCCATGTGAAAGATGTTCTGGAGTCAAACATGGAAAGACATCGCCTAATTACTAGCCAATGATGTAAGCTCTTAACAGGAGTGGGAGGAATCACCGATAATGATGATGACCCTCAAGGTACAACAATACAATCCACATGGTGTGAGAAAGGGACTTGGCGTCGAACACCACGTGGAATATTTCGGTCGAAGGCCATTGATGTAAACCTGTCGCTGGAAGTGAGAAACTTGCCATTGAGGCATGCAAGCTTCAAAGTACTGAAAGGGTTGTCCCTAGGTAGACTTCTTGGATAATGAGCTGATGTCGACAAGAAGTGACCCATCGTAGGAGGGCCTTAACGAATCCCACATCTACGACACAGAATGGAGCAAGTGATTTTGTGGAGGCGAAAACGATCTGATGATACAAGGTTCAGGGTGGCGGACATGAAAGAATGGAGCGTGAATATCTTGTAGCGGATGAGACACAGGTGAGTTCTCTGAGCGACTTCTCTTGAACATATCGGCGACACTGAAATGGATTGGTAGCGTTAACCCCAAAGATGGATGGTACGATGGACCAAAGGTAATATGATCGGTGAACGGAATAACCCAACCCGACCCAGACATGGAGTGAAAGTGTCATGTTCAAGAGCGACTTGCTACCAATAAAGTTTCTTCAAGTTTTCTTCCCAATTTTTCTCAAGTCATTACTAACCAACACCTCTTTATTTTTATCAAGCTTGAGGAGGATAACATATGCTTGTTCTATAATTCTCCCTTTGGGCAAACCCGTCACTATGTTTTAATGAGCCTAGCGACAGTGAAACTCATTCTTGTCTATATGGATAAGTTTGTCGCTATTGACTTTAATGAGTTTAACGACAATGATAACTCGATCCTTTTTCAATTTTAGAGAGTCTGAAAAGGGACGGAAAAAAAACTCCAATAATCCTTTTTTGTCATATAATCCCTTAAGTCTGAAAAAGTATAAAATAATACGAAAGGGATGAATTTTTGATAGTTTTAACGAGTCGAACAAAACAAGCGCTCGATCTTTTTGTGTAATAATCCCTCAGGTCTAAAAAGATTAAAATCTAGAGGAGGGATATCACTTTCGATAGCTTTAACGAGCTGGAGAGGCCAATTGCTCAGCAATATTTTCATATTTTACGAGTCAGACGAAAAGAGCTTAAAGGAGACTCGTTTTTTTGAGGAACGAGTGATATTTTTGGGTAGCAGCTGATTCCGGGTAAGGTTTGGAATTTCCCAATCATGACAGTGTCACAAGGATGGCTAACAGAATCACGCATCACAACTGTTCCTCAAAAGGGTAAACAATCAAATGGAGGCGTATGATTGGCTAAAACAGAGTGGAGGTGATGATGAGAACACGACCAAGGCTCAAAAGCTGATGATAATGCATTCACAATGGTTATTTACCGGAGATGGGTTCATTTTTTAATGAGCTTAAACTTTGGGGGGAACATTTGATCATTGCTTAGGTTTAATTTTTAATGAGCTTGAACTTGGCATAAAAACTACTTGTGCTAGTCATATAATAAGGACATCTCATCGATAGATTCCATTTTTATGGAGCTTGCACCTTTCGAAGCTTTGCTACGTATCCTTTCATTATGCAAGCAAGGAATGACCAATCCTACGAGTTTAAAGGGTTGAGAATCTACAAACTAAGAAAATAAATGGTGACTCTTCACTTGCATGCAAAAAGGTTTGCATGCCCCTAGGTATAGTGAAGTAGAGTTTCGAGGTTACCCTTCAATTTGCAGACAAAACATTTGTTCTATCGGGAAAGGCCTACCTTCTAACGGAGGTATCTTATTCCAGTCTAATCCCATCTTCCTATACGGACGAGTGTCAGACCAGTCATATATCCTTCTCGGAAACCTACTCTGTGCCTAGAGTTTTCCTACCGAAACAGGCCAGGGTGCATGCCCCCTGGGTTTCAGTCATGACCCTCGAATTACTCGCGTTCTTCAGGTGGATGGACTAGAAATTGATGAGACATTCCTTGCGTGAAAAGACTAGTTGGGGATGGCATTTGACTATTAGCTATGTGTGAGTGGGGGAATGAAAGCTGGTCTACGAGCTAGACCACTCGGCCTTCATGCGGAAAACACATTACTCGAAAGAGTGAGGAGACAATGGCTCCTATGCTATAAACATAGTCGCGCCCAAGGAGAAGATTATAATCTAAAGGTCCTTGGACTACCATTATGTTCATATAAATGGTTTTCCTTCTCAAAGTTATGGGCACATTTGGAGGGATCCCTAATGGTCGACTGGTTCTTTTGTCGAAGCCTGTCAAATTTCTCATCTCAGGCAGAAGCGATGGCGAACCAAGTGATTTCCAAGCAATTGAGGAAAGGATACTCACAGAAGCCCCCTCATCTATGATGGTACCAACCATGACCATTCTATAAGCTTATACAATGATTCGGAATGGTACATTAGACGGTAAACGGGGTATGCCTTGTAGATTCCAATAGAAGGAAACGACTAGGTTGCTAGGAGGTGGGACCGAATAGACGGCTGGATACGACTTTGACGAACTTCCTTCCTGTGGTAAAGGAACGGGTAGATTGCCCCCATGTTCATTGGAGTCTGTGTTTACAAAAAGAATTTGAACGGTGTTGTTCTCATTCTCTTTGGTGACTGTATCATCTGAAGATGGACCTTCCGAAGACAAGACCAGATCAACTGCCGCCTCGACCTTTTGACTTTCGTCTGGTGTGGATTCAGAGGGTTTATCTTCAATGATAGATGCTCCAACTGACCACATAGTTGTGTCAGTCGGATTTTCAACTAGTGATGGACTCGGCAAGAGTTTCTTGTATCCAGGAGGAAGTCGTAGCGGTGAAGCAGGATGGTTATCCAAGACTCTTTTAGCTTCGTCTAGGAAGGGACAACAGTGGACGGCGTGATCACCTTCACACAATTTACAAGGAAATTTACATTTTCTTTTCTGTCCAGAGACTTCACTTTCACTAGTTGACGGTGTACTTTCAACATGATCGTCAGAGGTTGATGACACCGGATTGTGCAAACGAGGAGACCAGTCCCTTAAGATCCGAGGGATGCAAGGAAAATCTTGAAGATAGTGGTCTCCTTTGCAAATGACACATGGAGATTTAGGCTTGGACGGTGCAGTGTGTGGATTTTCACTAGACGGTGCATGGTTGCCCCTTTTTTCCTTTGGCTCCTTATTCTTCTTCTCCTTCTCCTTCCCTTTCTTCTTCTTCTCAGTTACTTGGTTTTTAGCTTTACCAGCTTCACCAAGTGAAGAGGGAGGAGGGGAGGGAGAAACAAGAGAAGAAGAAGGTTGAGGGGTAACTCTAGGATCATCTAGTTGCTGACTTGATTGTTCAGGAATCACGGCGCTTTGAACGAAAAAGGTCGAGAAGAGCCATATTGGCAAGCCGATTATCAATCCTGGAAGGGACAATGTGGCCATATGAGGTGCACCAACATCTTCCCAAGAGGAGAAAGGACTAGGATTTCCTTCAGGGGGAAACCCTTGGTTGGTGGACTCCATTTTTCTCAACCTAAGACCAACGTGGGAACAATGATATTATTCCAATTAAAATAAATTTTAGATGCTTTGACACAACTTGCTTTTTCAATTTTTAAGAGTCGAGAAAAAGCTAAAGATGACTCTAGTCGCCTTTGATTTTTAATGAGTCTGAAGTGACAAGTGATCAGATGGACCTTTTCCTTGAAGCAGCTTGAAAAGGTATGAAAGAGACTACTATGGAAATCTAGACACAAGGATTACCAAACCAATCGCAAAACTGCAGAATACTTTTTGTGGTACGACAGTCAATCTTCCCGAATGCTGTGTTAAGTGCATTGCGATCGATAGGGCGGCAGACACGACTTCCTAAGGATAAGGGATATAGCCTATTATGGTCTCCCAATATATACTCGACGGTACGTGGGAGCACAAGTCCGTACTGACACTTGTCATCTCAAAGAGGAGGAATCACCCAACAAAAAATGAAAGCGATAGTTACCAGGCTTTACGATGTCGGAATACGTCTCTAGCCTAGACTTTTAAATGTTGTGCGTTAGGTTCCAAAGCGTTTGCATGTTCATTGAATTTATTTTACAGTTGATCTTTCTTAAGAAATTTGCATTTCAGGTCCACCACATGATGTAGATATACAATTCCTAAAATGCAATCTAAGATGATAAACAATCGTTTAATCTTCTTTTTGCAATGAAAATCCTAGCTACTAAGGAAAGAGAAATGAGATTCTTTCAACATAGAGCAGAGAGCACACACCAGATGTACTATCCTAAATCAAACCAACAAGTAGTCTAACTGCAAATGCACATGCATGTATTTGTTTTTCACTTTCTTAATGTGTGAATGACATAAAAAACACTGAGTGCAAAATTGAATTATCTTTTCAAAGTGACAGTACTAACAAATTTCTCTTCAAAAACGAAAGGAAGATAATGATGACACTTTGCGATTTTGAACTGAAAACTACTTTCAACACTTGAAAACCCACTAATTCAAATCAAATACAAGAGTAATAGTATAATCGACCATCAAGAGCAATAGGATTCTTTTCTTTGACTAAAAACGACACTTGCGACACTTCCAAATCAAAAGACAATAGTTTGATTACGCTACTCCTTTGTAAAAGAGAACCGTGAATGGCGCACAATACATAAAAACATTCACAATTATTTGCACGATGGAGGTGGAATAATGGAAAGGAAGAGAGTTTCCACAGTGGTATACTGATCAAAGACAGCAAAACTCCTGAATAGAGCTGAAGAGAGTGAAGAAAAACCAAAATCTGAAGGCAAAATCAGCCTTTTCTAATCATCGCACTTGTAACACAGGGAAACAGGGATGCATCTCACCTATTGCACATGAGAGGTGCGATGCATCCAGATTCCCTTGAAGAGAGGGTGCGATGGTACATGGATGAGACTTTACTTGGATTTTGGTCATAGTTTGCAGCTCAGTTCAGGGATTTAGGCTGAGCAAATGATAGTCAGTAAATAGAAATCACAGGGGCTGATCTAATGAGGTTACTAGAGCCACCACCAGGGTAATTAGGATGTTTGCAAATCAATTGTTCATTTCATAAATAAAACCTAGAGATAGACTGAAGCAACATTGATCTACTTTGCACTTGCATAGCAAATGCAGTTAGAAGGGTAGCTAGCTTAACTTCAAGCTCTGTCTGTAGTTTATAAATCAAACAAATATAAACAAGCAAACAAGCTATTCGCTCCCCAGTGGAGTCGCCATTTTTTGATCGGGAAATCTAGTGTCCACTCGGAGCTGCTAGTCCCACTGAGACGGGTAGCTATCTTAGAAACAAACAAACTAAAACTACTTTCGCTTTCCTTTATGAGAAGTAGATAAGAGGGGAACAAAGGATACCAACCTCAGCCTTGCACTTGGTTCCTTTCTTGGTTCCCCTCCCTTCTGACAGATCTTTGTTGCTTCCTTCCTCGCTTCAGAGAGCACCTGTAGAGTCAAAGCCGTATAACACTATCGAAGTACAAAGATCTACAATCATAAACAATATAGGACCAGATATATATTAACCACACAAATGCATATATCATCAAACATACAAGAATGTGGAGGAAAACTCGAATAGTTTTATTAATAGAAAGAATAGCAAAGAGGATTACAACCCATTGATTTGACCCAGTGTCATCCTCCCAGCATGAAAGCCCTTCTTCACCTCATGAAAAGCTTAGATAACCCAACACTATGATGTTCCACCAAGAGACCAACAACACTTCCTTACAAAATACAAGATTCCAGCCCCTGGATCTTTGTGATGAGGGATCCATATATAGATGTTTGTAGGGGGTGAGTCAGCGTCTGGGATTTTGATTAGTGTCCTCTCTCTGATAGTTCTTGGTTCCACTTGGAGATTCATGATCTCTTACTCATCCCTGGGTGAATTCAGAGAGGCAAGTGTCACAGGAGAATTTTATGGAAGATCCCATGATCATCCACTTTGCAAACTGTCTTTTCCATTTACCTACTCTCACCCATCGCACCCTATAGAAGGCATTTTCAGTATGCATCACACTTTTTGCATGTGGCAGGTGAGTTGCATCATGCCCTTAGCACTGAGCAGTCTGTATGGTCCAGATTTGACCAGTTTTGAGAAGTCTTCCATGGAGAACTTCTGGGAGATGATGTAATCAACTGACCTTGTTCCTTTAGGGTGTGAAAAAAAACTTTTAGGGAATTATAAGCCCTTGGTTTATGGACATATGTGATTGGGGTTGCAGTGCCCAAATATGTCTATAACAGTTGCCCCTAAAGCATGAGGTCATAAATCTTTTGATGTCGAGTGAAATGCTTTATCATGAGGATTCAAGGTTTTTTCGAACTGGAAGGCGACCTGTAATAAGATACAATACAGTACATTATCTTCATACTATTTTCATGATCTAGTTGAGGTGGGCATCCCCATGCTTAGCTTTATAAATTCATTTTCATGTACATAGGACATACAACTGTCTGTATGGCAAATTGATGATTCTGATAGAGTCATCATCCTTTGATTTGGATGATCATCTGTCTAGCAATGATGTACATTTGATGTCTTTATTTTCTTGAATGTATCATAGCCCGGATGGATGAAACTAGATCCGGAGTTTTCAAACTTGTTCAATCTTCGCCCGAAGTACAAGTCGATCCATGTGAAAAGATGTTCTGGAGTCGAACATGGAAAGACATCGCCTGGTTACTAGCCAATAATGTAAGCTATTAACAGGCGTGAGAGGAATCACTGATAAGGATGATGGCCCTCAAGGTATGACAATACAATTCACATGGTGTGAAAATGGGACTTGGCATCGAACACCACGCAAAATCTTTCAGTTGAAGGCCATTGATGTAAACCTATCGCCGGAAGTGAGAAACTTGCCATTGATGCATGCAAGCTTCAAAGTACTGAAAGGGTTGTTCCTAGGTCGTCTTCTTGGATAATGAGCTGACGTCGATAAGAAGTAACCCATCGTAGGATGGCCTTAATGGATCCCACATCTGCGACACGGAACGAAGCAAATGATTTAGTGGAGGTGAAAATGATCTTGTGATACAGTGTTCAGGGTGGCCGCCATGAAAGAATGAAGGGTGAAGGTATTGTAGCAGATGAGACACAAGCTAGGTTGGTGAATTCTCTAAGCGACTTCTCTTGAACATATCAGGACACTGAAATGGATTGGTAGCATTAACCCAAAAAATGGATGGTATAGTGGACCAATGGTGATATGACCGGTGAACGGAACAACCCAACCCGACTCAATCATGGTGATGGTGTGAAAGTGTCATGTTCAAGAGCGACTTGCTACCAATAAAGTTTCTTCAAGTTTTCTTCCCAATTTTTCCCCAAACATTGTTGACCAGTACCTCTTTATTTTTGTCAAGCTTGAGGAGGATAACATATGCTTGTTCTATAATTTTCCCTTTGGGGAAACCCATCGCTATGTTTTAATGAGCCTAGCAACAGTGAAACTCATTCTTGTCTACATGGACAAGTTTGTCACTATAGGTTTTAACGAGTTTAATGACAAAGAAAACTCGGTCCTTTTTCAATTTTAGAGAGTCTGAAAAGGGGTTGAAAGGAAACTCCAATAATCCTTTTTCATCATATAATCACTTAAGTCTGAAAAAGTATAAAATAATAAAAAAGGGATTAATTTTCAATAGTTTTAATGAGCCGAACAAGACAGGCACTCGATCTTTTTGTCTAATAATCCCTCAAGTCCAAAAAGATTAAAATCTAGAGGAGGGATAGAACTTCTTATAGATTTAATGAGCTAGAGAGGCCAATTGCTCAACAATATTTTCATATTTTATGAGTCATATGAAAAGAGCTTAAAGGACACTCGTTTTTGAGGAACGAGTGATATTTTCGGGTAGCAGCTGTTCTAGGTAAGGTTTAGAATTTTCTAATCATGACATTGTTACAAGGATGGCTAATAGAATCACTCATCGTAGTTGTTCCTCAAAACGGTAAACAATCAAATGGAGGTGTATGATCGGCTAAAATAGAGTGGAGGTGATGGTAAGAACACGACCAAGGGTCAAAAGCTGATGATAATGTATTTGCAATGGTTATTTACCGGAGATTGGTTCATTTTTTAATGAGCTTAAACTCTGGCAGAACATATGCTCGTTGCTTAGGTTTAATTTTTAACGAGCTTGAACTTTGCGTAAAACTACTCATGCCAGTCGTATAATAAGAATGTTTCATCGATAGGTTCAATTTTTAGGGAGCTTGCACCATTCAAAACTTTGCTCCGAATCCTTTCTTTATGTAAGCTAGGAACGACCAATCCTATGAGTTTAAAGGGTTAAGAATCTACAAAGTAAGAAAATAAATGGTCGATTTTCACTTCCATGTGAAAATTTTTGCATGCCCCCAAGTATAATGAAGTAGAGTCTCCAGGTTACCCTTCAATTTGTAAACAAAGCATTTTCTCTATCAGGAAAGGCATACCTTTTAACGTAAAAAATAGAGTTTCCAGGTTACCCTTCAATTTGCAAACAAAGCATTTGCTCTTTTAGGAAAGGCATACCTTTTGATGGAGCTATCTTGTTCCAGTCAATTCCCATTTTCCTAAATAGACAGGTGTGTCAAACTGGTCATATTCCTACGTGGAAACCCACCTTATACCTGGGGCTTTGCTGGCGAAGTAGACCAAGGTGCATGCCCCCTGGGTTTTAGTCATATTCACCGAATTACGCGCGCTCATCAGGTGGACAGACTAGAGATTGATGAGACATTCCTTGCATGAAAAGACCAGTTAGGGATGGCATTTGACTATTATCTATGTGTGAACTGGGGAATGAAATTTGGTCTACGAGCTAAACCACTCTTCCTTCATGCGGAAAACACATTACTTGAAAGAGTGAGGAGACAATGGCTCCCATGCTATAAATGTAGTCACACCCAAGGAATAGATTGTAATCTAGAGGTCCTTGAACTACCATTACGTTCAGATAAATGATTTTCCCTCTCAAAGTTATAGGCAAATTTGGAAGGATCCCTGATGGTCGACTGTTTCCTTTGTCGAAGCCTGTCAGATTTCGCATCTCAGGTACAAGCGATGGAGAACCAATCACTTTCCAAGCAGTTGAGGAAAGGATACTCATGGAAGCCCCTTCATCTATGATAGTACTGACCATGACCATTCTGTAAGCTTGTGCAATGATTTAGAATGGTACACTAGACGGTAGATGGGGTCTGCCTAATAGATTCAAATAGAAGGAAACGACTAGGTTGCTCAGAGGTGGGACTGAATAAACGGCTGGATATAACCTTGGCGAACTTCCTTCCTGTGGTAAAGGAACGGGTAGATTGCCCCCATGTTCATCGGAGTCTATGTTTACAAAAATAATTTGAACGGTGTCGTTCTCATTCTCTTCAGTGACTGTATCATCTGAAGATGGACCTTCTGAAGACAAGACTAGGTTGATTGCTGTCTCGACCTGATGACTTTGGTCCGGTGTGGACTCACAAGGTTTATCTTCAATGATAGATGCTTTGAATGACAACAAAGGTGTGTCAGTTGGGTTTTCAACTAGCGATGGACTTGGCAAGAGTTTCTTGTATCCAAGAGGAAGACGTAGCGGTGAAGCAGGACGATTATCCAAGACTCTTTTAGCTTTGTCCAGGAAGGGACAACGGTGGATGGCATGATCGCCTTCACATAGTCTACAAGGAAATTTATATTTTCCTTTCTGCCCAGAGACTTTGTTTTCACTAGTTGATAGTGTACTCTAAACATGATCGTCAGAGGTTGACGACACCGAATTGTAGAAACGAGGATACTAGTCCCTTAAGATCCGAGGGATGCAAGGACAATCTCGATGATAGTGGTCTCCTTTGCAAATGACACATGGAGATTTAAGGAGATTTAGGTTTGGACGGTGCAGTGTGTGGATTTTCGCTAGATGATGCATGGTTGCCACTTTTTGCCTTTGGCTCCTTCTTCTTCTTCTCAGTTACTTGGTTTTTAGATTTACCAGCTTCACCAAGCAAAGAGGAAGGAGGGGAGGGAGAAACAAATGAAGCAGAAGGTTGGGGGTTAACTCTAGTATCATCTAGTTGCTAACTTGATTGTTCAAGAATCACAGTGTTTTGAATGATAGAGGTCAAGAAGAGCCATATTGGCAAGCTGATTGTCAGTCCTGGGAGAGGCAATGTGGCCATATGAGGTGCACCAACATATCCCCAAGAGGAGAAAGGACTAGGATTCCTCCAAGGGGAAATCCTTGATTGTTGGAATCCATTTTCTCAACCCAAGACCAACGAGGGAATAGTGACATCATTTTGATTAAAATAAATTTTATGATGCTTTGACACAACTTGCTTTTTCAATTTTTAAGAGTCGAGAAAAAGCTAAAGATGGCTCTAGTCGCCTTCGATTTTTAATGAGCCCGTAGTGACAAGTGCTCAAATGGACCTTTTCCTTTAAGGAGTCTGAAAAGGAACGAAAGAGACTACTCTGGAAATCTAGACAGAGGGATTACCAAACCAATTACAAAACTGTAGAATACTTTTTACAGTATGCCATTCAATCTTCCTAAATGCTGTGTTCAATGCATTGCAATCGATAGGGCGGCAGACACGGCTTCCTAAGGATAAAGGATATAGCCTATTGTGGTCTCCCAAAATATACTCGATGGTATGCGGGAGCACAAGTCCATACTGGAACTTGTCGTCTCAAAGAGGAGGAATCACCCAACCTATGATGAAAGTGATAGTTACCAAGGTTTACGACGTCAGAATACGTCTCTAGCCTAAACTTCTAAATGTTGTGCGTTAGGTTCCAAAGCGTTTTTATGTTCAATGAATTTATTTTGCAGTTGATCTTTCTTAAGAAGTTTGTCTTTAAGGTTCACCATGTGATTTAGATATACAATTCCTAAAATGCAATCTAAGATGATAAACAATAGTTCATTCTTCTTTTTGCAATGAAAATCCTTGCTACTAAGGAAAGAGAAGCGAGATTCTTTCAACATAGAGTAGAGAGCACACACTAGATGCACTGTCCTAAATCAAAATCAACAAGCAGTATAAATGCAAATGCACATGCATGTATTTGTTTTCCGCTTTCTTAATGTGAATGACAAAAAGAATGCTAAGTACAAATCTGAATTATCTTTTCAAACCGATAGTACTAACAATTTTCTCTTCAAAAGTCGAAAGGAAGACAATGATGACACTTTACGATTTTGAATTGAAAACTACTTTTGACACTTGAAAAAATATTAATTCAAATAAAATACAAGAGTAACAGTGTAATCAACCATCCAAAATAGTAGGATTATTTTCTTTGACTGAAAACGGCACTTGCGGCACTTCCAAATCAAAAGACAACAGTTCGACTAAGCTACTTCTTTGTAAAGGAGAACTGCAAATGGCGAATAGTACATAAAAACATTCACAATTATTTGTACAATGGAGGCTGAATCATGTAAAGGAAGGGAGTTTCCACAGTGGTATACTTATCACAGACAACAATACTCCTAAATAAAGCTGAAGAGAGTGAAGAAAAACCAAAATCTGGAGGCAGAAACAGCCTTATCTGGTCATCGCACCTGTAACACAGGGAAACAGGGATGCATCTCACCTACTGCACATTGGAGGTGCGATGCATCTAGATTACCAAGAGGAGAAGGTGCAATGGTCTAGGGATGAGACTTCAACTTGGTCTTTAGTCATAGTTTGCAAATTAGTTCAGGGATTTACGTCGAGCTAATGATAATCAGTAAATGAAAATCACAGGGGCTAATCTAATGAGGTTATTTGATCCACCACCAGGGAAATTAGGCTGTTTGCAAATCAATTGTTTAGTTTATAAACAAAACTCAGAGATAAACTAAAGCAACATTGATCTACTTTGCACTTGCATAGCAAATGCAGTTTGAAGGCTAGTTGACTTAAGTTCAGGCTCCGTCTGTAGTTTATAAAGCAAACAAATATAGAGAGGAAAACAAGCTATTCGCTCCCCAGTGGAGTCGCCATTTTGTTATCAGGAAATCTAGTGTCCATGCAGAGCTACTAGTCCCATTAAGATGGGTATCTATCTTAGAAACAAACAAACTAAAGTTACTTTCGTTTTCCTTTATGAGAAGTAGATAGGAGAGGAGCAAAGAATACCAACCTCAATCTTTCACTTGGTTCCTTGCTTGTTCCTTCTCCCCTCTGACAGATCTTTACCACTCCTTCCTTGCTTACCCCGATTCAAAGAGTACCTGTAAAGTCAAAGTAGCTTAATACCTTCAAATTACAGAGATCTACACTCATAAACAATATAGGACTAGATATATATTGACCACACAAATGCATATATCATCAAACATACAAGAATGTGGAGGAAAACTTGAATAGCTTTATTGATAGGACAAGTAGAAGAGAGCATTACAACCCATTGATCTGACCCAACGTCATCCTCCCAGCATGAAGCCCTTCTTCACCTCATGAAAAGCTTAGATCACCCAACATTATGATGTTCCACCAGGAAACCAACAACACTTCCTTACAAGATACAAAATTCCAGCCTCTGGATCTCTGGGATGAGGGATCCATATATAGATGTTTGCAGGGGGTGAGTCAGCTTCTGGATTTTGATTAGTGTTCTCTTTGATAGTTCTTGGTTCCACTTGGAGATTCATGATCTCTTACTCATCCCTGGGCGAATTCAGAGAGGCAAGTGTCACAAGAGAAGTTTATGGAAGATTCCATAATCATCCACTTTGCAAACTGTCTCTACCATTTGTCTATTCTCGCCCATTGTACCCTACAGAAGGGATTTTTAGTATGCATTACACTTTTTGCATGTGGCAGGTGAGATGCATCACACCCTTAGCACTGAGCAGTCTGTATGGTCTAGTTTTGACCAGTTCTGAGTAGTTTTCCATGGAGAACTTCTGGGAGATAATGTAATCAACTGACCTTGTTCCTTTAGGGTGTGAAACAACACTTTTAGGGACTTAGAAGCCCTTGGTTTATGGACATATGTGATTGGGGTTGCAGTGCCCAAATATGTCTATAACAAAAGGACAAGGCCTTGAAAAAGCTGTAGCATGACCCATGTGAGGTAAAAAGTAATTCTCTAAATTCATGTATGTTTCCTGATGATGATTTCGCTATTTTCGAAAATCATACCATAGGAATTGGCTCCAAAGTATTGAAGAAAATGGAGTATGAAGGAAAAGGCTTGGGCATTAATGGCCAAGGGATTGTCAACCCCATAAAAGTGGATGAATTACCCTGTCGAACAAGACTTGGATATGTTAGAAATGAAGTTGGGGAATGCGCTAAGATAGCTAGTGAACCACCAATAGTAAATGATGAGAAGCCATCATCAGTTCTTTCCAAGTCGACAGAGGAGGTAAAAGATGTTGATTTCCTTTCAATTTCGCCTTCACATAGTATGAGTTCTATTGGATATTTGGAGATCCAAATTACAGGGACAAACATCAGGCTCCTTACAAGGATGAGGCTCAAGGAGAAAGAAGAACTTGGTGTTAATAACCAAGGCATAACTCAACTTTTGGAGGTTGTGCACGAACATCAATTTGCAGGCTCGAGATAGACTAAAGGAGAATGCTCGTAGGTGTCAAAGTCTTCTGAGACATCAATGAAATTGTCGAGGAAAGAGAATGATTGGAACACATCCCCATCATCCCATGGCAGTGCCCATTAAAGGGAGAGAGTTGTGGCAAGCTCTCATCACCATACTGACATTAGAGATAGCAAGGGAAGGTATAACCACTTTTGATCTTTGAATGTTCATTTTGATTATGATCACGTTGTTAATAATGAATGTAAAACATGGCATCAAAAAACATGTACCTTTTGTGAATTACATAACCATACATTTTCTAAGTGTTGGAAAAGAATCACAGCACACAAAATGATGGGGCATGAAAGTCCCCCACAACAATGGGTAAAGAAACATGTTAAGCAAATATAGAGGAAGAAAACCTATTGCAATCATTGCGATAGAAGTGGCCATCAAAGAGCCACTTGTTGGAGGCTCCATCTAGAGCAGCACCTTAAAGACAAAGCATTAGTGCGTGAACCAGGTGAAGTAGTTGTTCGACAAGCAAAACTACCACAAGGAGGTGACCCATTCACATTGATAAGTGAAAAAAAAATTCTAGACATGTTACCATTTCATGGTTGTTCTTTTGTAAATCATTTGTTGCATTTTAAAATGTAAAAGTGATTTTTTTTTTTCCTTCACTTATTCAGCAACAATGATGTCTGGTCTTATTTTGTGTCACATGTTAAACTATGAAAGTGATGTTATGTTTCAAAACAATAGTGTTTGGCGTTATGTTTGTAAATCATGTGTTGTAGTGATGATGTGTTTTCCATCACTTGTTGAAGCAACAATGATAGATTGGCCTTGTTATCATAGCTGAGGTCTTGCATCCATCTTGATGTAAACTTGACCACTAAATATGTGTTATAAACTCATGGCAAGTGTGGGACATTTGGGTCATTAGTTGGTCATAAAATTCAAGCATGTAATTTGCAAAATAATTTACTATAGGTTGCAGAGGTTGTAGGTGTCATCTCATCTCTTAAGGTTCCGAAGAACAAAGGTGAAGGAGATGGAAGAAAGACCTTTTAGGACACTTGTGATGCAAACAAAGTACATAGAAGTTGCAAAGTATTTTTCATGCTTTTGGAGGACCAAAAGCTCCTCAGTGGGGAGGATTGATCTAGGTGGCTCTAGAGACACACAGGACAAAGAGGGTTTATGAACACTTGAAAATCAAAGTGTTCATAATCATATCGACCTAGGACCAAAGTGTAGACCTCGGCGTCCTGATCGCAGCGGTGCGAATGGTTCGTCAATCTGAGTCCGTATCCGAAAGTTAGAAGTAGTGAAATTTGGTTTGACTTTTTGATGACTGCGCAGGCTTAAGGAAGCCAGGATTTGGAATTTTTCTGGCCACCAGAGTCTGGCCAACCTAGGCTAGATTCCAAATGAAATTGTGGGGTCATTAAATTGTCTCTTACGGCTTAAAAACTGAATTTCAAAAAGGTGCATTATTTTGTTATGAAAACAAAAAATATATATATAAAGGGGGTGGGGGGCATGAAACCCACCATACCCAACTCCCATCCACACAATGTAATAATAGCAGAGGGGCAGGCCATGACCCCTGGCCCCTCCCATGAAACCACAACCCACACCATTGCTTAACAAAAACAAAAAAACAGCACTGGTATGTGGTGGTGGGCTGGCCCTTGGGGCACGGACCCTCCACCTCATTGAACTCTTAAATAATATGCAACCAATGGAGGAAGGTACGGGGGCGGGACACCCAAGGCAGGCCCTACCAACCCATGATTTATTTTTAACAAAATTTTGTATAAAAAAAAGGAGGAGGTGGGGTTTGACTACCCGATCTCCTCCCTATTAAATAGATCTTGAACCAACACGCCATAATAGTCTCATTGATAAATCTACCCAGTAATTTATACATAAACCTCCTTTGCACAGTGCATGGGAAGAGATGGACGAACCAAGAGTGGACACGCTTTTTGAGACAAATTAATTTTTAATTAATTTTTAATGCAAGGGTAACCATGAATTTTGCAGGAGGGCCAAATTTCCACTTTGTCGTATTTTGACAAATTTTATATGGATTCAACACCTATCATTGCCATGAAAGAAATGGAACTATCCATTTCTCCATCAAAGTTCTGCATTTTTCGGCCATTTTTAGTATGTAGGTGGAACCATGATTGTTGTAAGAACAGGGTGTGGAACCATGAGCCTTGAATTTTCTCCGAGGAGGTAAATTTTCTCCATGTCGGAATATAGTCAAGTTTATACTCGTTTTTGAAGGTTTTCCTACCGTTTTAGTTGTAGATTTCTAGTCCGCCCATGGAGAAGAATCTTTGAGGAATCTGGGGGAATCTAGAAGATTCCTTGAGCCCCAAATTCTCAACTTCTCAGAATTCAGATTTTGGACAGTCGATTTTGCACTATTTGACACCACAAATCTGATGGTGTGTTCAGATTTCTCATTTTATCATTCTATTCTTCAGCCACTTTTCTAAGTGGGATGTAGGTGTTATCATTCATGTGTGAGCAATTATTTCCATGCGATTCGATGTTGTGAGATCGATGGCACGAACAACTTTAGCAGTTTGACATTTGCTTCTTCAGATGGCCTTGGTTGTGAGGTATATGTAGTATTCATGTACTTCTTTTGCTAAGCATTGTGCTGCATAGGTCCTTGTTTGATGTTTGATGTGGGATACTACTTCTTACTCATTTTCATGATTCCTACTTGATGTGACACAGAATTGTCTATGTGATGTACTTGTTGTCATGATTTGTCATGTTGTGTTTTGAGATCCCTTTGTTGTATGGTGATGGGATACTCATGTTTTCATCAGGCATGTTTGCTTTGAGATCCCTTTTATGCCATGTTGGCGAAATGCTCATCATGCATGAGTTTTGTGTCATATTGATAGGAGTCCTTTGACTGAGAGTTCCTGTAGCATAACATCTCTTAGAGCCACTCCTGCGTGAGGGAATTTTCCTTGTATGATAGCAACATCACCTCATTTGTACATCATCACTATTGACAACACTTAATGCAGTGGCCTACACCATCTTGACACCGGGGCCTAGAGACATAGTCCCTCCTAGACAAACTCTGTTATCAATGCTTATGTTTTTATGTTGTTGATGATTGACATGTTCCTCTTCTTTACAACATGCACATGTATTCATTTATGTTCTTTTAAAAATGAAATACACATCATGAAAGTAAAAGGTCTTGGAAGGGTCCTTCATCACACCTAGATCTGGATCACCCCATCACCTCAAGAATTAGCTCCATAGCCTCCCATGCACCCTCAGCCCTAGCTACCACTTCCCCCTCAAGGTCAAGTGTATCCACAACAGAGTGTGACCAATCCCGAAAATTTGAAGAAAAATAATAAGGGGAAGGGTAACAAGGTTAACCAGGGCAACTAAGGTAATCAACCTAATGAACCCTAGGGGAACTAGCCTAACACCAACAACTAGCAATAGGGTGACCAACCTGAGCAAAGAAAGGCTATTCGTATGAACAAGCCTTATGCATGTTGTTGAGCTAATTTATTGACTAAATTAACACAAGTATTTAATCATCAATCCAGGTTTGTAAAACTTGGAGACAAATCCATTGTATACAGACATCAGATATAATCAAGTTTAGAAGATAAAATTTGAAGATTTAAAGAAGTACATATTACAAATATAAACCTATTTTAACAATTTCTAATTCACTTATGTAATATATGAGGGAAGAGGCTCCTAACTTAGGAGAACCAAGTTGTCCTTCCCTACAATACTACT